>JAOPJM010520284.1:0-10664 GCA_027124095.1 Muusoctopus leioderma
ATATGTGTGTATATGTGGGTGTGCATCTGTGTGTTTGTGTTTATCACTGTCCATATCTGTCTTTACGTTGACACCACTTGAAAACCTGTGCTTGTTTGTTTGTGTCCCATAGCTTAATGGTTCAGCAAATGGAGACTGATAGAATAAGTACCACACTTAAAAATAAGTATTGGGGTTGATTTGATAGACTAAATCCTTCAAGGTGGTGCCCAGCATGGCCACAGTCCAATGACTAAAGAGTAAAAGAATAGGGCTGAGAAGGCTGAGGATCTAGCTATCTTTCCATGAATTATGAGTCATGATTTCATGAATTATGAGTCATGAAATAGAAGAAAAACCTGTTGTAAGCTAAGCCAACTGATGGTGAGTGACTGCTTTGCCCAGAGATACAATACAATGGCTATAGTAGTAAGGTTAACAGTCATTACATTGTGTAGACCTTTAGGTTTATACCATAAAATAAAATTAGGACACCAATCCCTTAAGCAATTTGTACGGGTCTATCTACACTCCCTTAATATGGAGTTGGGTAAGAAAGATTCTGCAGACCACCCCCCAATCATTAGAATATTCCAAAATTTAGTTTGCTGGAGTTTAATACTCTAGTAATTATTATTGGGGCATCAACCTTGTATCATTAAGAAAATAAGTAGTGCCTAAGCCGAGCATGACTAGCGGGCTGCATAAGATATTGCTCATCATGAATCGGGCCACGCCACTAAAAGAAAAATTTAACAAACATTGTATTTAATTAATGTATGTGGTTTAGTTTGACTGGAAAATTTTAATAAAAAGCTGTATGCTGGTATAATCATAAAATTAAGTGCACCATACATAAAGTAAAAAGGGCTGCAGGTCGCCCATGACTGGCCTAAGTACATGTGCTTGTTATATTTTAATAAGTAGTCTTTGGCAACGATCACTCAGCATTTTAGGAAGGAAAGGTAAGCAGATCCTGATGAATTGCTTAGTAACAATGAAAGCGGTCGGTTCAGTCCTCATCCCCAGCTGACAAAAAGGCCTCATGGGGCCTAATTTCACAGTGAGACTAAATTCATAGCATTTATAAAACCTTCTGTCTCAGTTTTTAGGCTCATTCTCATTTTACATGCCATCCTGGCTTGGGTTGAATGGAGATTTTTGAGGCAGTATTCTACAGGTGGATGTCCCTCCTGACACCAACCTTTATGTATTTTTTAAGTATGAGACTTATTCCACTTATCTTCACTCATATAACCACTAAGCTGCTGGACCTATTGTTTATGTAGAACATAAACAAACAACACCAGCTGCTTAAGCGATAACAACATGAAGATAAGCAGTGACAAACACGCACATACACACACTCATACCCCCCCCCACACACACACACACACACTCACACACATACACATATATATATATATATGATGGGCTTCTGCACAGTTTCCGTCAACCAATTTCACTCATAAGGTATTGGTCAGCCTGAGGCTATAGTAGGAGAGTCTTGCCCAAAGTACCCCACATTGAGACTGAACCTGAAACCATATGGCTGCAATGCAAACTTCTTAACCACACAGCCATGCCATCACTGGTAATCTATTTTTGGCTTCCTTTCACATTTATCTCTGTTCAGTCTAGCATTGCTGGATATTGACCATGTAGTAGTTTACTTTGCCACCTTTCTTTAGTCATATTTCTCAGTCTTTGTTTCATGCTGTATTTTATTTCCTTTCTTGTTATTTAACCTTCTGGTTAGCCCTGGTTGAGCCTTATAATCAAAGACACTCCAGTCATGACCATCCGGTCTTTATCTCAGGACCACATTATCCAATGTGTCTTTCTTTTAAATAGTAGGGTGAGATTTAAAGGTGATTTAACTGCTAATTCTAGCAGGTTGAGCAACCACATAGAGACTCTCTCATTAACTTCTCTTCTTATCCTCAGTTATTTGTGTATTTCTAACCTACTAGCTGGACCTATGGAAATTCCACAGTTTAATTAGAAACAACCACCATATGCAGCAACCTCATTAACTCTTGATATATTGCATCATCTGGGGTTTGGACCTGATGTAAAGTGCATAGTTATTCTTCATGGCTCAACATTTTCTTGAGATGCTCTATCTTTTTCTTCTTATTCTACCATTCTCTTGGTTTTGTTGGCATTAACGTAAGGGTTGTGCTCAGTTATAACACCTAGAATTATGTCCATCACTGACTGTAAGCACTGATTATTTTGACGTGCTTCTGCCCATGTCCTCACTGCTTCCACTGCATCTATGACTTAAACCTGTTCATATCTTGGCTGATCATTCTCCTCAGGATTAAGATTAGACATGTACTGATGTGTTTATCCTTGCATGCAGAAACAGTACATTCCTTGTCCTAGGGTGGTGTGATATTTGCTCCAAAAGATGTGAAGGAAAAAGCACAGTTATAGTTTCAGATATGCTGCCTAAAATTTGACCTTCTTGCATATTATCATTAAATAAGGTTCTTAACTCAACAGGATAGTCCTCCAAATTTGACAGCAGCTTAATGACTCACTGTGAAATCATAGAGCTTGACAGTGTAGACAGATTATATTCATTGGCCCAATGTTGCAGGGCTCCTCAACATTATTTCTGACTTCGCTTCTTTACTGCTGTCAAATTCACATATTTTCTCTAATTCCTTAAAGTTCTTCTGGCAGCTGTACTTCTCTTTGTGCAGTGTCTTTGTTTCACACCTACACTAAATATGCATGTTGGTTTTCTGCTTCACTTCTGTTCCACGTAGATATTTCTTTCTTCAGCACTCATACCGTGCCCTCTCACTTCATTTATATTTCTCATTTTATCCAAATGTCTTCTTATTTGATCCTCCCTCAAATGTTTTCTTCTATTTCTCCTGGTTTCTCTTCTCCAGACTTAGTGCATCTTGGCATTGTTGAGCTCTTTCTCTGTCCCTGTTCCGTATTTCATTGTGTTGTTTTCCTCTCAATCACTCTCTGTGTCTTCTCTGCCTCTCTCCAGCTAATACTCCAGCCCTCAGTCTGCTTTCATCTTCTGCCATAGTTTCCTATTGAAGTTCACAATTTCAAAATCGAAAGTCACCTAACTTTTCAAGGTTTTTCATATCTGACAGAAAAATGTACAATGAAATAAAAAAAAAGAAAAGTTTTATTAAAGCTATAATAGAAATAACGGTAATATTTTGCTTTAAGTATCCTGAAAGTGAAAGAAAATAATTGACATTAGCTGGTGAGTAAATCTCGGCAATAAAATGAGACTGAAATTATTTTTTTTCTTGGGTAGTACATAAATAGTTTCAAAGAAAATTGTTTCAGTTTCATTTTATTGAAGAGTTTTACTCACTGGCTAATGCCAATTATTGCCAATTTCGTTTCAGTTTTCACTTTAATTTTCTTTCACTTCCAGAGTACTTTAAACAAAAGATTACCTAAATAATAGAAATGTAACTCACCTTTTGAAGAAAACATGAAGCAGGTTCAGTTTGATGTTGATGTTGTTGTTGTTGCTGCCCACTTCACTATCTCTTATGAGCACATCGAATGAGTGCATCCCCTTCTATAGCTCTTTATTTTTTAAATTTGTTTTACTATTTGTGCTGCTTCTCTTAGCCATTCTGGATTGTTGATGTTACCTTGTATTTTTTTCTTCTTTTACATGTTAATAAGTGTTCTGTGGTTTCTTCCTCACTGCGGCCCTCTGCACATTTTACATCTTCCTCTTTGAACTGATGTTTGAAGTTTGCCTTTGCATTTACCATATTTAATTGGTAAATTTAGTCACCATTGTCCAGCAGAAGACAATGACTTGATCAAAGGTGCATGCTTAAAATATTTGGGATTTTTAAAAATATAAATTTCAGTCAAATAAAAGAAAAATCTTTGCTGTCGCCTCCTTACCACCACTGCCGCCATCACCTCTATTAATCACCATCTCTCTGAACACCACCACTATGATGTCAAACTGCTACAGTTCACAGTTTCACATACACACACACACACACATACATACATTTATATATATACACATGCACACACATATGTATACAAACACACACGTGTGTTTGTATGTGTGTGTGTATCTGCGCATGTGATTAACGTTCCCCTCTCTCTCTCTCTCTCTCTCTCTCTCTCTCTCTCACACACACACACACACTCTTACCACCTCCTTCCTTGTTACTTTGTCCCCTTTGTCCCATTTTCTCTACGTTTTTGCCTTCCACTTCTCTCAATGTACTTCCTCTCCCCTCAACACAAGTTTTAACAGTGTCACATAACATACGTTAGCAGAATAATATATGCTGTATTTAGTTGCTTCCTTGTCTGTAGAAATAGTTTTTTTCCATTTTTGTTCTCTCCATATTTCCTGATTAATTTATGTAATCTAACTCTATTAGGTACTTCCTTAGTCCTCAGGTTATTATTTTATAATAATTCTCTATTTGTATGAGTCCTTTTTGTCATTGGAAATCTGGTAAATATACCCTGCGTACATTCAGTTTAGAGTGGTGCACTCTAAATCATAAGTTTCCTTGTTTTCCTATCTATGTCATTGCTTACTTAATCTCCAATTAATTATACTGAGACTGTAGCTAATTACTGGGATAGCTACATAATTTATACTAATTATTTTTACTTTTTAATTTTGTTCCTACATTAATATGATTCATTTATAGAATTCTTTTTAAATTTTTCCCTTCATTTGTGCAGGCGGTGAATTGGTAGAGTTGTTACAGTGTCGGATAGAATGCCTTGCAGTATTCATTCAGCCCACTTCACTGTGAGTTCAAATCCTGCTGTGGCCTACGTGGGTGGTAGACTTAATACAATGCTTCGTTTAATACCACCACCTGGCCCTTGGGTACCTTTAGCAGAGTACACTCTGTTGCAAGCATTTGGGCTAGGTCTCTGGTCCGAGGATGCTTTCCTCCCTCCTTTCCACCAATCCCAGAAGCCCTGAATAAAGGGTGATGGGTACTGCTTTTCCTCGTGACTAACCAAGGAAAATAAATGCGCTGTATATTGCCTGCTTAATTCATTTAAAAGTACAATGAGAAACACCATCCTTTGGGCAATTTTCTCCAAGTCTATGTTATATATATATATATATATATATATATATATATATGTTACAAATCGACCAGAACTAAATACTGGCTAACATTACTCGTAAAACTCCAAATACACTAAATCCCAAAATTGACACTCATTAACACACTAGAAACATTATTCATAAAAATCCAACTAAGCTAAATCCCAGAATTGACATTCATTAAAACACTAGAAACAAAACTTAGACGACCCTGGAACCTATCGCTAATTAATCCGCCAAACAATTAGCTAAGAAGCAGACTAAAACTCGCCCCGACCGATCTCCGACAACCGAAGGACCCCCAATTACACAACACTATTACCCAGCTAATCAGATGGCTAAAAAGCAGACTAAAAACACGACTAGACCCATCCACGACAACCGTAGAACCATACAAGAACAAGGACCACTGTAAAGGACGACGTTGAAATGACAAGAACTCAAGGTACAACAGAAGGTACGAAAAACACACACCAATACAAATAAACAATCACAAATAAACATAGACATCCCATCGTCAGCTGCTAATCGGAAATCGCCATGGTTTCGACAGCTGGGCAGTACCATTCAATCCGACGGTGTCAACAGCGCCAAAAATATATTTGAACGCTGCTTGGGAACAACAGGAACAACAATAATAATAATAACAATAATAAAATATTCTATACCAAACATACCTAATAACAACGAACTAACCGTCACTATACAATATTACTAACCACACAAGACAACAGAAATACTACTTAAATCAAATGAAATGAAAATCAAAAAATCCTGCTTATGTAAGCTAATATCTAGTAACCATTAAACAATATAAATAGATAAAAAACGTGAAACCGACGTAAACTCCTAAAGATTATAACCATAATAAATTAAAAACGAATAAATCGTCACTAAACTAAAGTTACTTAACCTACAAATTAAATAACATCCCTTAATAACACTGAACTGATAGCAAAACTTATGTTAGAACGAATCAATCTAAAATTCTACACGTGCTAATGCAAGCAAACATCCCTAACTAAATGTTAAAAGAAAATCTTATACTCCAAATAAAATTCAAAAAATCCTGCTAATGTAAGTTAACAGCTCTAAATAACCACTTTACAGTTTTAAAATACAAATGGAAAAACCGACATTATCACCTACTGATTATAAAACAAATAATTAAAAAAGAAAAAATCCGACTAGAAAACATTTTGACTGATTCGTTGCAGCATTCTTACAAAGCAAACGGATATATGGAGTCTTATAAAAATAGGGATTTCTCACATAATGTCACAAATTTTATAGGGACAGGGGTATAGTCGATTAAATCGATACCATCACATGTCTCATTCTTATTTTATCGTCCTTTGATGAATGAAAGACGAAGTCGATACCGACGTGATTTGAACTGAAAATATGGAGGAACAGAGCAAAAGTCCGTCCGAAGCTCTGCTGTTTCTACCACCACTAGTACATTGAGGGTCTCTTAAAAATGATGATGTCTAACATAGCCACAAAGCCACACAATTTAGGTGAGGGACCAGTCGATGATATCGTCGCTAGTACTTCACTGGTACCGAGATGATCGATGGGAGCATTTACGTGGTCATTCGACCGGCAAAAAATAGCAGGAAAATCTCAGCCTACCATCTTAGAAAGAAGACCACATTGGATAATATGGTCCTGGGTACACTGTGTCTGAGAAAAGACGGGATGGTCACGGTTGCAACGTTCGATTAGGGCTGATCTGGAGCTAAACAACAAGAACTTAGGAAAGATGAAAGGAAAAGTTAACTTTGGTGGGATTCGAACTAGGAATATAAAAGGATGCAACTAAATGCTGCAAGATAATTTCTCCGATGCTCTCCCATTTCTTCCATTCTCCGCTCCTATTATTTTTCATTAAATTCAACATTTAGGATCTCACCCATACTCTACAATACATGTAGAGAGAGTCCCTTAAAAATAATAACCATGGAAATAGACATTTATTTATGGAATTATATATTTTCAAGAAAGGATAATACTAAATTATTGTTTTCCACTGTATTAGACATAACATCGGAGGGTGGGTGAATGAGAGTTTGTGATGTTCATGCACTTCACAAAAACAAACGCAGGCGAAATGATTTGGCTTTAACCCTTTCGTTACCATATTTCTAATGAAATACACTGCCTGATTTTGAATTAATTTTGAAAATAATCAAGAATTTAGTGGAATTTAGTAAGATGATTAACTTTCTCATTATCAAGTTGATGTTTGGAACATAACAAAAACTTCTTACATAATATTATAATGGAAGGTTTAAATCTAAATATGAACACTTTAAAACAAATGGGTTTTATCATAGAAACATGAGCGGTTTCAGGCAGGTTGGTATCAAAAGGGTTAATCAGGAATTGAAACCACGACATAGACTGAGTTTTTTGAGAGATGACTTCTTGCACTACGGTGATCGTCAAAAAAACAATAGCAAAATATTTGATTGACTGTGTGACTAGACATGAGGCTCCAGATTTATAAAGGAGAGAGATGGGAAGTTTTGATGTGTATACCTTTCTAAAGTATATCATCGTTGTTAGGGAATTTAAATGTTTTCAACGGTGATTGTAAATGGATTACTGAGAGCTTACGGCTTACTCTGCAGCACTTGTCACAGATACTAGCAAAATATTATTTGATCAAACTACTATAATATAGACGAGCCAAGGAAAGAGCTCCTACGTGGTCACTCGACCTGCTAGAAATAGCGGCCAAATCTCCCTCAAATTACACCCTATCGTCTTGAAAAAAGGAGGATAATGTAGTCCTATATACGCAATGTCCAAGACAAGGGTGACGGCATAGTCATGGCTGGAAAGTTTTTAATTATAGGCTTGCTTAGTCACGGTTGACGTAGGGCTAAAGATCATCACCATCACAACAACAACAACAACAACAACAACAACAACAATATAGGCGACTAGTTTATGGCAGTAATCCAATGTCGTCATATTAAAATGTTAAATCATGCACATTTATAAGTTTGATCAATTTTTTTCTCATCTCAGTATTTTCAGCCAGTTAACAAACATATATTTAATTAAAAGCAATAACCAAACTAAACTCCATTCTGTCTCGCACCTCCTTTCACACAAAAAAATCAATTATGAGATTTTATAACTTCTCTCATAAGAAAAGGATCTTACCTGTAACATATCGTCAGGACCAGCCAAGGGATCCACGTCATCAGCTTGGGGTGATTTAATCTTAGAAGACATCGCGTTTATGTTTATTTACCTATGATATGAAAATATATACAAATTTATCATTGTTAATTGCAATGTTTACAATTTACAGCAAAAATTGGAATTATTTGAATCTTTATTGTATTTTTTTAATTCTATTTCTTTTTGCGTAGACTGAAAAAACGATCCATAGACAATAGAATTTTGACAAACGACTATTTTATCTATTATGCACAAAAATACTGAATTCAATGTAAATAGTTTATTCCTGCATGTGACTTTTACACTCTTATTGTTAGCAATTAAAATTGAAAACACTTTAATATGAAATATTACTGATTCACCCACACAACGCTTCTGCTATTGTAATATATGACGCTACCAAAATAGTTGAGAATTATTATTATTATTTTTTAACAAAGCGAATGAAAATTCCAATTAGCTGGGTCAATATAGAATCAGAATATTGACTGACTAATATTTTGTCATTAATTCTTCATGTGGCTAAGACGATTCAGTAAAAGACCAGTCCTCATACCTATACATAGGGACCATATAGTGTAGAATAGCACACTGCTGTAAGCAACAGAAATAATGCAAAATTGATGAGATGAGTGTTTTGTTAGCTTGCCGTGATATGTTCAAGTCCTCTTCCGATGAGTGTCGCTTCAAGACGGGTGGGCTCTATCCAGTGATGGAAACGCGTTTTAAGAACTATGGGTAGGCTAAGGTCCATGAGGCTGAGGTTGTGAAGGAGGGGGTAGACGCTATAAGCCTCTATAATTGGATATAAACTGTAAACTGAAAAGTAGGGGGACGCCGCCCCCATTTCCATCACTGGCTCTATCTGACTGGCTTACCCAAGATACATCTAGTTACTTATAGGACTCACAGGTGGCAGATATGAGTGCATAAGGGTATTCTACTTGCATACATACAACATACAAATGTCATGCACTCTCACATAAACTAACTATAACGCTTAAGGGATTTATGCAAGCAGGCAGAACGGTAATACAAAATACCTTGTGGTATTTCGTTGCGTCACTCTATTTTCTGAGTTCAAATCCCGCCATGGTAGATTTTGCTGTATATCCTTCTGGGATCGATAAAATAGTGCCAGTCTCAAGTACTGGAGTTAATCTAATCGACTCTATCTCTCCTAGCGCTTTTTCTTTCTTATTTTTGTGTTCTCTGTAATATTTTTGAGGTATTTCTTTCCATGGATCCGACCTATGAATTAAAATAAACATATATAACCCGTTGAGGACTTTGTAGTGAAAGACAATCAGAAACCAGCATCAGGAATAAAAAAAGATATATAAACTCAGTAACAGGAAGTCTGTATCGCTTTTTCCAGTTCTTTGATAGATCTGTATGAATGAAAAATGGATCCTAAACAAGAAAAAATAACTCTGAGATGGTCATAGTTGGAACAGTAATAAATACGAAGTAGTTGGTAAACTTTCTCGTAACTCACAACAAATACAAAAGAACTTCAGAAATAAATTGTATACTGTTGGAATTTCCAAAATATCTACGGGTACTTAGCTAGATAAAACCAAAAAGAGACATGTACCAATGTTATTTTTGACTTGGATCAAGGCAATCTTTCAGGGAAGAGAGTTAATTCGTCCAAATTTCCCAGCTTATCTCTCTATATATATTGTACCTGCTTTCTTATAAGTCTACTTTACTTTTTACTATCTTTTTACTATTATATATATTTTTTTACTATATATATTTTTTACTATTATTCTTATAATCTCACTCTCTTCAATGTCTTAAAATTTTCTCATTTGTCAACCTTAATTTCTAAACCTCCTTCACTTTATCCTTCCATCTCTTACTATGAACCCTAATCTATTGCCATTTTTTCTTCTCTTCTCTCGTCTACTCTCCGTCAACACCTTAATCTTTAAATTAAAATTTTTTTACTACCTAAACCTTACCCTGACTTTGCATTAATAAGTGAATATAACCCTTCATTTAGCCTCTCTCCCGTTTATTTTTCAAACATATTCTTTTAATCTAAATTTTCAAATCATACTCTTTCAAGCTATCTTTTCAAAATCACTTCAACATCTCCTCAAATCTTCTCTCCCCCCCACCCTCCTTCACATCGTCAATTGTCCGTTACTTCTTTCTCTCTCTTCTTCAAGCTATCTTTTCAAAATTGCTTTAGCATAAATAAACATTATTCCCCCCCCCCTCCTCTACTTATTCATATCATACTTCCCCCCCCTCCCCCTCCTATCGTCAATTGTCCGTTACCTTTTTCTCCCTCCTTTTCCTCTTTTCCTTCTCTTCTTTTCCCTTAAAATTAAACCATCTCTCCTACATACTCACTCTTATCTCCCCCCTT
>JAOPJM010520295.1:0-10664 GCA_027124095.1 Muusoctopus leioderma
TATATATATATATATATAGTTCAATTATTCATGTCAATTTGATGATGTGGTATTGTGTGGAACTGTGTCCTACAGGACGTTAAGAGTTAATATCACCCATGATTCTCTTTTTTCCCTTTCTGGTCTATCAAAGGTGCCACTACAGTTTATTGGCAATCATTTTCTCTTGAGACACAATGACAAAAATAGATACCTACCATCTTTAAGTACTGAACCTGCTGTTCCAAGTCCAACTTACACAGTATAGACACGGTTAGAATGTTAGCAAAATAATATACACCAGATTTAAAAGTGAACTATCAACTAGTAGAGGATTATCAGAATCATTAGGGCATCAAACAAAATACCATGCAATATTTAGCTACAGCACTTATGGCAGCGTATTAAAGTGCTGGGGGCCCTTGAACCCCAAGCTATTCCAGTATCTCGTGCTTACTCTAGATGTGGAGGATGGGACCTTAGGCACTACACAGTGACGTCCTGTTCAGGGGTTGGTCCAGCTCTCAATGCCAAAGTTTGGTGCTCACCTTTCCAGGATATTCCATATATATATATATATATATATCACTGCGTATCTCTCTCGTCTTCGCTCCAAGGAGTAGAGTCTTAATTCTTTCAGCCTCTCCCAGTAGCTCATCTCTTTCATTGAGGCAATCTTCTTGGTGTAGCTTCGTTGGATTGTTTCAAGTTCCGCAATAATGTATATCAGCAAAAGATGTAATTAGTGTAGAGAAATCTGAAAAACCAGTGCTTTCGAATAAAAATACCCAGTGTGGTATTTGTCCCACACCAAGTTGCACAGACAATCCCTTGTCAGTCTCACTGTCAGAAATGCAGTGAACCAGTTAGTGGCCTGTTGGAAACCTGTAACCAACAATACTATGTTCACCAAATGCAATATAAAATTAAAAAATAAATGGTTAATTTTGTAACAGAAGGATTATAAATGATTGAATCAATGCCAGTATTTTACTAATATTTCTTTTAACTTAACTATAGTTAAGTCAAGAGGTAGGGGCAGTGCTCATGACCTTTGTAGGCCCTCCAAAATTGGTCAGATTGATGCAGGTGATGTTCAGTTTGAACGGCTGCAAGTCAATGACTGTAGCAAAAATGTGTGCAGGAATGGAATTCCAGAAGGTTGACAGCCTGGGCAGAAAGGATTAGGAATAATGGTTAGTCACTGGGTATTTTTCCCCTCGTCATTCTTCTAAGTTATAACACCACTCAGTGTTCATTCATGATAAAACCTATATCTTCTCTAGTCATACTAAGATCTGTCAGTAATGGTTAGACTGTGCTTTGCTGATGAGGTCTAATAAAACTAAAACATGTCTGGGGTTGTCAGCCTTGAACCCTCATTCTATATTTAATTTTAATTAATTCAAATTCTTGGGTTTTCTCCCCTGCCTTTCTTGACCAGGATTAGTCATTTAAATAATGATTTTTTTTTCTCATCACTAAGGATGTGATTTTAATTAATTGAAATGTTTTTACTCACTACATCAATTATGTTAGCGCCCACTTCACATGATTAGTGCAGAGCCTCGGAGGAAACACACAATGAATGATGGGAGGAGAAAAGTCAAGTGGGCTTAGGTGGAGGTGGTATACATTTAGTTAGCTGTGAGGAGTAGAAGTAGTAATAGTAGAAATGGCAATGAGGAGACAGCATATCTGTAGGCTAGAGGTTGGAGTGTGTAAGTGAGTCCTTCCCATCAGTTGGATGCCATTCTTATAGATGCAGTCTCGGATATTTGCGTGTGTGTGTGTGTGTGTGTGTGTGTAGCAGCAACACTGTCCCAGATATTGGAGCACTATTTCATTATGGGTCTAACTTGAGTTTTGTCAAGAGTCGCCATTTGTTTAAGGCTGATGTATTTCCTGCATCTAAAGAGGAAGGCTAGTCTTTGGAATGCAGTTTTTGTTATTTTGTGAGTGTGAGATCACCAGGGGATGTCATCAGTGATTTTGAGGCCTAGAATTTGTAATGTGAAGATGAAAATTAAAGTCAAGCCTGAGTTCAGAAGAGCAAAGCACCGAACTATGAATGCCATAAAACATTCAGTGTAACTCTCTTTTTAATTTGCCATTAGCACTATTATAACATGTAAATTCCTTCTTCTTATTTTGTGTGTGTGTGTGGGGGGGTGATACAGTTGAATGTATTAACTTCAGTATATTACCGGTATTTTAGGCTGACAACTGGCAAAGCCAACCATATGTAGTGTTTTAACAAAGTAATATGAAGCATCAAACTACATACATAGTGTATATAGTTTGGTGCTTTGCCATTTATGCAAATCTCCTGCCCTCCTAATCTGTCAAATAACCCAGCTGGGTATAAAAGATGGCCAAGTGAATATATTATATATATATTGTATTCACTGACAGGTCATTTAGTTTATTTCAGGACAGACAAACAATGGAAAAGAGAAACAGTGTGTATTATATTAATAGATTGTGCCCTATAAAAGGGGAAAGATTCATTTATTTACAGCTATTAAATCTGTAGCTAAGTACTAATGCTATAAACCACTGTAGCTTGTGAGAATATTTATAACTTTTTTATATAATTGTATAGTTAAATAGCTAGTATAAGGAAGGTAATCCAGCTAAAACCAAAAAACGGAAGAAATCGTCATCAATATCATTTTTTTTCTATACTGGCTTCAGTTGGATGGGTTTATCACACAGCATATCACCACTTTTGTCTCAGTCTTTTATCATCCTTTCTCTCTGAGACCTAATCACTTGTTATCTCACCCCCACTTCTCATATCTCCCACATCATACTCTGCCACAGGTACCCTCTACTGTCAACACACAGCATTGTTTTATATGTCCATACCAGCACAGTCATCTCTCCTACATACATTGGCTGATGACTTTAATATCCAGTTCCTCTCATCTCACCTGTGATCTGTCTTTCACGCAAGTTAAGTTTGTGTTATATAGATCTTGCTTACCTCATGTCTCCCTCTCTAGCCTCCAAGGATCTTCTACATTCAATATCCATGTCTTGCACTCATATACATACTTCATACAGTCTGTCTTTCACAGTAAAAGTGAAAGTTCTTGTTGCCAACAGAGAAAGATAAAATAAATACTGATCCAACAATTTCAATATATTCATTAAGAGGAGAAAAGACATTCATCTTGAATCCAGTTATTTTTATTTTGTTACTATATTAAAAATACTGATATTAAGATAGCACTGAACTTAAGCAGTGTGCTTGATTAGTGATCATTTCAATACTGGGTATGTCTCTATTTATAATTTCCAAGAAAGCAAAATATTTAAAACCACTTCCTATTATCTATATACATATTTTCCATCTCCAATGATCTCATAATAATAATGCATGGTAAATTGTTTAAAACTCTGTTGGAATTCACTGTTTGGGAATACCTCCCAATCTGTGTTCGTTTCTCAATCATTAACAATAGATATAGACTAGTTTACAGTCCTAAATGTCTGGCAGAAAACCAAAACAATTGCAAGAAACTAAGTACACAATCAGATGATAATAAATATATTTTTCATAATGAAATCAATTCATTTAAAAAAGTTAAAATTTATTTTGATTTAACAGTATAGAAATGTAGGTGTGTGTGTGTGTGTGTGTTTGTGTGCCTTTCTGTCTGCCAGCAAGAAGTTGTTTATCTAGTAAATAGTTCTGAGGAAAAATGTGTACCAGTTATTTGACTAAAAGTATTAAAACTGGCAACTTGCTGAGAAAGAGCTTTGGTTTGTCACATTGCAAGTGGTGAATGAATCTCAAAGACATTGTACAATTCCATGAAATAGTTGTAGTAAAACTGGCTGACATCTACAATACTGGGTTAAGTCTGGTATTCCTGGTGGAACAGGCATAACCAATCTAGCAATCTTACTCTCTGAAATAACTCTCTCTTTTTTTTTTTTTTTTCTAAAAAGCAAAAAAGAAAATTGTTAGAAATTCATTTTTCTTATTGTTGTTATTTCATTCTTCTTTATAGCTCCATTTGTACTTGAAGCATTCCAATTTTCCAATCAGAATGATTCCACAAATAAATTCTACCTCATCTGGGATCGGCCTGTCTACTTTCTACCAAGCAATCACAATAGCAATACAAATATTGCTAAAAATGCTAATGATTTATTACTGCACCAACTTACTGTTCCTTTACCAGAAGACACCAAACCAAACCAGTCGTATCAAACAGCAGGCTGTAAACCTATTCAATCTGGAAAAAACGAACAGCATTTATCAGAAAACCATACTAATTCTGCTGACAAGGGATTTTCATACAAAGACCACCATATAGATAACAAAATTGTTTTTTTAGGTGATGTATATGGATATACAGTTGAATACAAACTTAAGGATTCAAAAGAAGGTAAAGTATTTTAATTGTTTTGATCTGATCTGATCTGATTACTGGTGAAGAGTGTGTAGATGGTAGTAAACTAGGATAGATGATTTCTTGAATCTAATTCAATACCTGATATTTTTCTAAGACTATAATTATTATGACCTGTGATCTGTCTTTAGAGATGAAAATGATTTTCAATATTTACACTATGAATCGATTAATTTGATCTCCAATTGTCATTAGATATCTTATTCCTTGATATGTAGATAGTACCAGGCTGGATATGAACTAGGAAATTTTATTTCTAGATGCAGGCATGGTTAGGTGGTTAAGAAGTTTACTTTGTAACCACGTGGTTCGGGGATCTATCCCACTGCATGGTACTTTGGACAAGTGTCTTCTACTATAGCCTCGGGCTTACCAATGCCTTGTGAGTGAAATTGGTAGGGGGAAACTGAGAGAGAAGCCAATTGTGTGTGTGTGTGTATATATATATATATATATATATATGCGTGTGTGAGCATGTGCCTGTCATCGCTTGATACCATTTATCACTTAGGTGGCTGGTGACGTTTGTTTACATTATACACATGACGATATATCTGGCCGCTTGGCGGTTCAATGGCAGGAGGGGCATCTGGCCATTGGCAGAATCGTTAAAGTATCAGATAAAATCCCCTGCAGTATTTAGCTATAGCCCTTTACACGCTGAGTTTAAATCCTGCCAGGGTCAACTTCGCTTTTCATCCTTCCATGGTAGATAAAATAAAGTATCAGCCAAGTACTAGGGTTGATAAATCGACTATACTCTAACCCCAAATTTGAGACCTTGTGCCTAAGTTAGAAATCAATATTTTGGAAAACTTACTCTATCTAAGAATCTTCAAAAGTTTCATTAGAGCAAAAACAACTATTTTTAAATTGAATATTTCAAATTCTTAACCCTTGGATCATTAGGCATCGTATTGTGGGTTACTTGATCACTAGGCATCTTCTGTGTGTGTGTGTGTGTGTTTTTTTTTTGTTTTTTTTTTATCGGTTAGTCAGGTGGTAGTGCCTATCACCCTTTTTTCCGGGGCCTCCAAGACTGATGGGAAGGAGGGAGGGAGGTTTCTTCAGACCAGAGACCTGGCTTGAATGCCTCCAACAGAGTGGACTCCACTAAAGGCACTCAAAGGCCAGGTGGTGGTGTTAAATTGAGCAATGGATTAAGCCTACCACCCAAGTAGGCCACAGTAGGATTCAAACTCAGAATGCAAATAGCCAAAACAAATACCACAAGGCATCTCGTCCAACACTCTGACGATTCTGCCAGTCCACTGCCTTAAACTGGTACTTTATTTATCTACCCTGAAAGGATGAAAGGCAAAGTTGATCTCAATAGGATTTGAACTCAGAGCACAGTAAGCCAGAACAAATATCGCAAGGCATTCTATCTGACACTCTGATGACTCTGCCAATTTGCCACTTAAGTTACTAGTGTTTCAGAGAAAACATTTCAATGTTTACCTCTAACTTCCTAACACATCCACTTCACAATTGAGTGGTTACAAAATGTTTATACTGCTTGTGCATATAACTCAAGAACTAGAATAGTCTAAACTTATAAAACCATCCAAACCATGTTAAATGAAGAAGGGGGAAAAAAGCAATGGCAGAAGTGAATAATCACACATTTACATTTATGGGAAAAAACCTATCTCTATGACCTCATTATCATAATGTTCATTTTGTTTACCTTTTTGGCATGGGTTGGCTAGGCCTGCTACATATCAGCCTTATCATGCATTTCTATTTTGTCTCATCTCATCCATGAAGCCTAACTTTCTTAGGTCTGGATTTACAATATCATCCCAACTCTACCCTTATTTCAGATAGGGGTAGACTTGGGATCAAGTTGTAACACCAGACTTCTGGCACTAATTTTCTTTTTTTACTCTGTTCTTATGTCCTCACCAGTGCAGTTGTCTTTCCTGCATAGAGTGATTAATGTCTGTTATGCTTAAGGCGGCAAATTGGCAGAGTTGGATAAAATACCTGGCAGTATTTGTTCCGCCTCACAGCACTCTGAGTTCAAATCCTACTGAGGTCAACTTTGCCTTTCATCCTTTTTGGGTAGATAAATAAAGTACCAGTCTAGCTCTTTGTTCCAGCTCTTTGCCTTCGGAGTTCCGAGTTCGAATCTCGCTGTGGCCTACTTGGGTAGTAGACTTAATCCATCGCCCGGTTTAACACCACCACCTGGCCCTTGGGTGCCTTTAGCAGAGTCGACTCTGTTGCAATCATTCGGGCCAGATCTCAGGTTTGAGGATACTTTCCTCCCTCCCTCTTGACTAACCAATTTTTAAAAAATCACTTTTTCAATTTATTTCCTCTCAGCCATTCTCATAAGTCAACATTGTATTGACTTATCAGATACATGTTTTACACATACACACACACACTCTCTCTCTCTCCCTCTCAAGTTGCTTTTTATCAATCTTGGAATTTCTTTATCCATTTCAGCAAGCACCAGAATAACTGTGGAAAAAGACGTAACATGGGTTTGCCTTGAATCTCTTCTCAATGACATGTTTTACTCTATTTATGTATCAGCCAAATATTCCACTTACTCTGCTCGGTCAGCTGAATACCTCTTGGACACAACTGTGACTAATACAAGTAAAACAAATGGTACAACTTTTTTTTGTTCACTTTGATTTGATTATCTCTTGTCTTGTCCTTTTTTTAAGAATTTCCTTGTTTGATAGCATGAGTTACATGACTCTGAATTTAGACATTTTAATAAAGATCCTTCAGGTTAGATTTTTTAATGCTATATATCCCTCATATTTAGTGTGAGTTATTTAAATCTTTCACAGCTTAATGACGTCTATGGTTGCCAGGTCTATAGACGTTAGCAGTAATACATTTTGGGAACATGGTGATCTTGGTCATTGATCTTAGAGAGGTTCCTCAGCTTAAGCATTGTGTGAGTGTTACCATTTGTCAATGGATGACTCTTTTGCTGCACATCCACTATGTTGCTTCTTCCGTACCACTGTGAAATCGGTGCTATTGTATGGTCCACTGATTGGACACTCACCAAACACCTGGAGGCAAGGCTTGATGGCGCTTAAACCTGTATGTTATTGGCTGTTCTGAATAGCTCCTGGAAAAATACCATCTGACCAAACAATATGGCAATCTTCATGCAATCACGAATGTCATTAAAGAGAGACGCATGCATTTTGTGGGACATTGCTGGAGAGCTAAGCAAGAACTTGTTAGTGATGTACTCCTATGGACACCCTGACACAGATATATATGGGTTGGCAGTCCAGAAAAAATGTTCTTCAACTAGCCCAGTATGGACACAGGATGTTGCTTTGCTGACCTTTCGAATGCTATGCAGGATCATGATGGGTGTTGTGATCGAATCAGGCAAATCCGAGCAAGCTCAACCAGATGATGATCCATCACATAGGCAAAAGGGTCAAGTAGATAAAGCATTAGTGCTCAACTTCATCGACTGTGCCTCCTTCCCTGCACAGATCATCCTTGTGCCTTTTAAAAAGAAACCAGTATTTATAACCTTTGAAGGTAATGCCCCAGCATAGCTACAATCCAACTAAAACTGCTAACAGAATATTATCGGTTTTTTACCCATCTTTTTGTATATCTAAGACTTATTTCAGGTGATGGGTTGGTAGAAACAGAGTGCCAGTTCTTAGTTTTGTCTCTCTGTGTTCTGAGTTCAAATTCCAGTAGAGTTGATTTTACATCTCTATATCATTGACAAAATAAGTACCAGAAATATATACTGTCATTGATTTATTTGATTGCACCCAATCCCTAAAAAAAAAAACAGCCTTGTGTCAAAGAGGCCATTATTAAACTTATTTATATTATTCAAATGTGAGAAATATCAAACATCTGTGTTTTCTGCTTGAATTTTCAAACAAATTCACTTTGAATGTTTATTGGTCCTCTTTAGATACCAACCTACCTGAGACCAACTGTGGTCTGTAATCCACCCTTTTAAAGTGTTCGTTAAAATTAAAACCTTTCATCAAAAGTGTATGTAAAAGCCTAACATCTTGTTAATTTATATTCCAAACACCATCGTGATAATGACAAAAGTTAGTTATTTTACTAAATCCCAAGAAATTCTTGATTATTTTTCAGAATTAATCGAAACACATTGGACAATGTATTTCTTCAGAAATATAGTCATGAAAGAGTTAAACTTCATAGTTAGAAGCAGTAGGAACCATGACATTTATACCTCTTCCATGTTGCATGGAGACATAATTGATATGAAAATATTTCCAGAAAGAAATCAATATATAGTAACAGACTCTGCTTGCCATGAACGTATCACCACCATATGGTGCTCAGCAAATTTGTGATGCGTATACACATTTTGTTTTTTATATTTTTTTATATTTGTTATGATATTTGAAATATATATATCATCATTGTTTTTACATCTTTTTTTCCCATGCTTGCTTGGGTTGGATGAATTTTGTTTTTTGAAGCAGTATTCTACAGCCGAATGCCTTTCCTGTTGCCAACCCTTACATATTTTTTTAAGTAAGGTAGTTTTCCCATGGATCTTCAACTATTGAATAGCTAATCTGCTGGCCTACTGTTTTATGCAGGATGTCAACAAACACACACCAGTAGCTAAGCGATGTCAACAATGAAGACTTCGTGGAGACACACGCAGGCCCACACACATTTGCACGCGCGTATACATCATCATCATCGCTTTTACGTCCGTTTTTACATGTTAGCATGGGTTGGACAGAGATTTCTTGAGGCAGCATTTTACCGTCGGATGCCCTTCCTGTCACCAACCATACTAATTTAGTATGGGAATCACACCGAATCACTAAACAGCCGGGTATTTGGTTATTGGAGATATAAACAAGTGTCACCGTTGATAATGGTTTCTTTACATAAAGGGTGGTGAGTTGCAGAAACGGTAGAGTAATGGATTAAATGCCTTGCATTATTTAATGAAGTCCTAAGGCAGCAAATTGGCAGAGTCGTTAGAGTGTTGAAGAAAATGCCTTACGGTAATTGTTCTGGCTCTTTATGTTATGAGTTCAAATCCTACCAAGATGAACTTTGCCTTTCATCCTTCTGGGGTTGATAGAATAAAGTACCAGTCAAGTACTAGGGTCAATATAATCAACTGTTCCTCTCTGCTCAAATTTCTATGTAAGAATCAATTATTTAATGAAGTCCTTTTTACATTCTGAGTTCAAATCCTGCCACGTTTAACTTTGCCTTTCATCCTTTCAGGGTCGATAAAATAAAGTACCAGTCAAGTATTGGGGATGATATAATTGACCATTCCCCTCCCCAACAACACATTTCTGGCTTTGGGCCTATGTAAGAAACAATTATTGAATGAAATCTTTTATATTCTGAGTTCCAATCCAGCCAAGCTCAACTTTACTTTTCTTTCTTCTAGGCTTGATAAAATAAGTACTGGAGTTGAGTTAATCAATTATACCCTGCCACAAAATGTCTAACCTAGTGCCTATGTTAGAAATCAATAATAGTTCTTACATAGGCATCATCAGCAGCATGGTGTAAACATTTGTTGTTGTTTTTTTAATGCTAGCATGAGCTAGATTGGTCTACAGTACAGTATACTGTACCACTTCATCTGAGATCCAGCATCCTCAGATGTAACCCCAACACTTCTCGCGTCTTTCTTGGTTTTCTTCTGTCACAGATACTTTCCCCTGTCAGCATAGGCCATGAAGCTTGAAATGTATAGGGGAGGTGAAATGAAATTTTGTGGCATTCATGCTTTTCTCAAGAGCACTAATAAAGTAAGTAGTTCAACTCATAAATCAAAATTGTGTTGCAGACCATGTTTGTCAAGAACTTAGCAACACATTTTGGAAACTGCAGTGTTATTTAGTAAGATAAGACATCACATATAAAGTATCTCTCTTTCTCTCTTCATTGTAACACATAGAGCAAATCATCTAAGTGAGAAAATTCTTTACATATTTTTATCAAAACAAATTTGTTTCTGTTGAATAATCTTAAGCTAAAGAATACACTAAATTAAATAATTATTTGATTCAACGGTTTTCTACATTTGACCTTTCCTACATAACTTTGACATTTTCTCACTCTTACAGAAAGAGAGCATGAATTAATTAGTAAGAATTCAGAAGCAAATCTGGAAAAGGTTTAAATACATACACACACACACATATATATATATATATAGGCGCAGGCATGGCTGTGTGGTTAAGGAGTTCGCTTCGCAACCACATGGTTTTGGGTTCAGTCCCA
>JAOPJM010520317.1:0-10663 GCA_027124095.1 Muusoctopus leioderma
AAGCCATCCTTGTTTTTGTTACTAACATACTCTGTGAAGGAGTATCGATTGCCTGTGGGTTAATTGCACATCGTTAGCCTATATTCACGTTGAGTGCTTCCTGGATCGAAATTGTTTCAATCTATATCTCTATATATATATATATATATATATTTACACGCACACACGACATGCCTATACATATATTTTACAAATGCTCATTGAAAATATATCAGTCAACACTGCGTATTTAACATCCTTGGAGCCGAACTCACATTACAAATTTGTGTAAAGATTTGTAAAGTGATGCTCCACAGAAACTCTCTCAAGAGAGTCTAGCCCACGTCGCATACACTGAACATAATATACTGCATAATGTATATCGTTGTTCCTTTATACAAACGTGTGGTGTTTGTTACAAGTTAAAATTAACACAAATATGTTACAGCAGCATTTTATCAGATCAAACAGATGAAAATCAAATGGTAATAATACTTTGATTTCTGCTATTCAAAGTATCTGTATATCTAAGATATATTCTGGTTATATATTTATCCATAGGTTTCCTTATTGCAAATTATTGGCTCGTTATATCGCTCTGTGAATTTCCGGTTAATGAATTATCTTCTATGAGTTTTTCATGGATTTTTGAAGTGGTTTTCATAATTATTGATACATTCGCATGCATATCAAATGTAGTATCTTTTACGGATAAGGATATAATTTAGGAAATACTGGTATTGTTCAGGTCTTTTGATATCAAATGTTTATTCATTTCTAATGGCGACAGTATAATTTCTAAGACTTCGTTGGAATGTATGCTTTTAACATTTATTTCTTTATTATTAAACTACATATAATAAACTAAAAATGTACTGCTTCAAAGGTTAAAGATCCTATAGTTATGCAAATAAGAATTCCGTTTTTTTTTCTTCTCACGATCATAAAAAATGCGTATGTCACTGAATCATGATGATAAATGTTGCTAATTACAGAGGTCCATGATTTATCAAAGCTCAGATGGGGGTATATGCAAATTTAGAAATAAATACCAATGATCCTGGTATTTGTGTATCTTCTCATTTTCTTTTTTCCTTCGCCCTGGTGTCGAATAGCCAGACTACATCTATTATCATACACGTTCTAGTCTCTTTCTCTGGTACAACGATATCCGGTCTTGAGTGTTCCAGTTCCATGTCTGTCTGTCTGGATTTTCTTCTCCCATAGAATTTTTTTCTGATCTTTGTCGACAACTTTCGTTGGTCTATGTTGGTACCATTTTTCTGGGTGTTCCAGATTGTGTGTTTTACCCAATTGCCATTGTATAACTGATGCGGTCCTATCATATCTCCAGCCTTTGTATTGTTTCTACGCCAGGTTCTTACACTCTGATACTAAATGGGCTCTACAGTTTCTTCCCTCTCTCCACATAATCGGCATAATGGCGCTGTATCCTCTACATCTATGGTTTCTAATAGCTCGTGCCATTATGGACTGTCCTCGGGCTACCATTGGAGAGCCTTCTGTGGCTTTCTTCAGATCCCCTTTCCTTAACCAGTCCCACGTCCAAGTGCTGCTTCTCTATGCAGAACCCCGGGAAATTGTCCTGGAAAGAGAACTGGTATACAGAGCGGATGTCACAGACCCAAAAGGAACCGTCAAAACATAGGAGGGACTGGCCGGCAACACCTTCAAAGGAAGATTTTTGCAGCACACGGCTTCCATTAGAAACAGAGATAGATCCAAGACCACAACTTTGTCAAAACTTATCTGGGACATGAAGGACAGTGGAATTGAGAACCCACCCATCAAATGGAGTACTTTATCTAAAGCCGAAACAAATAACGGTCGAGGCAGTATTTGTAATCTCTGTGTTACTGAAAGGTTAATGATACTCACCTTACCAGCAAACATCATAAACAAGATGGAAGAAATTTTCTCACCTTGCTTACATGAAAGACAATTTAAACTTGAAGCTTGAAATATATGTGTTGAATATATGGGTTTGAAAACCCATATATTCAACACAACACCAAACTCAACCCGGCTAACACACACACAAACATGCATACATACATACATACATATGCACACACATGCGCACAAACACTTACACACACACACACACATGCATGCATATATACACTCCACGTATTAACAGAATAAAACAATAGCACACGCAAAAACCATAACGTTTGCTCAATTTTATTCATCTGCTGGTCACAAACTCCATGCAATAGAATATTCACGCTTCTCCTTAATGTTGCTAAAACTAACGGAACATAATATAAAAGATTTTTAAGTTTGTACAGTTGAAGAATTGTGGTTCTCCCAAAACTTACATGAAACCATCGTGGTACTGAGAACTACAACTTTTATAAAATAATATATATATATATATATAAATTATTTGTTTGGTTTGGGTTTCCTTCATTTTACATGTACATTTTAATGTTTTATACAAATCTTTATACAAAGCACAACATTTTTCAGTTATTTTCACCTTGTAGCTTACATGTTGCTTCTTAATTCTAATTAGTAGTTATTATCAATCAGTCATTGCTTTCCTATTGCCAGGGAAAAGGCTTCCTTGTATTTCTCTGTAATTTTCAGTTTAGGATTTGTTGGTTAGTCTATTATTATTTTTCACTGAACCATATTAAAATCTATTTATTGATCATGAGATTCTTGAATCTACTTATCCCCACAGTATTATTTCTATAGTATTACAGCCTTAGATGCATATTGAATTCTATGGATTATTATAATTTTATTGTTATTTGAAATGAAAATAATTAAGATGGTATAATGTAAGACTAAATGCATCAGTGTTTGATTTTATCCTTCCCAATTTGGCATTCAGTATCCTGCTGAAGTCAACACTGCCTTTCATTCATCCCCCTGAGGTTAAAATAAGAGCTAGTCATATTCTGGGGTAAAAGCAGTTAACTATACTACAAATGCTATCACCAATTACCATTATGCCTAATTTAGAAATTATTATTATCATTGTGAAGACAGAGTAATCACTCTAAGAGGTAAATTGCTGCATCAGCTTTATGCTGTCTAGTTTAATGCTTATAAACTATTCAAAACCTGTTGGGGTTGATTCATTCATAATCGATAAGATATAAACCAGTAATATGCTTGGGTGCAGGCATGGCTGTATTGTTAAGAAATTTAATTCGCAACCATGTTATTTTGTTTTGGGTTCAATCCCTTGCACGGCACTTTGGACAAGTGTCTTTTATCATAGCATCAGGTCGACCCAAACCTTGCAATTGAAATTGGGTAGATGAAAACTGCAGTAGCCTGTCGGATAGACTGTGTCTGTTCTTGGGTAGTGGACTTAATCTGTCACTAGGTTTAACACCACCACCTGGCCGTTGGGTGCTTTTAGCAGAGTCTAATCTGTTGCAAGCATTTGGACCATATCTCCAGTCTCAAGATAGCCCATTAGTCATGGTTTCTTCTTCCCCTTCCCCCCACCATTCTCAGAAGCCCTGTAAAAAGGTCATGAGCACTGCCCTTCCTCCTATGACTAAGCCACAAAAATAGATTGCTGCAACTGTACATTCAGTTATGCTTGATCACATATTTCTAAAGCTTAACTTTTTAGTGTCAGTTAAAATATCTCATCCCAAATCTTCTTAGAAACACTTCTGCATTTGATGTACTCATTTTCTATTATTTGGCAATATTTTTACATCCTGATTTTCATCATCATCATCATTATAATCATCACCACCCCACCCCACCCCACCATCCTCATTATCTTTATTGGTGGAAATAGCTGAAATAGAGCATACGACTAAATGCCTTCCTATATTTAGCTTTGTTTCTCTATCTTCTGAATTTAAATCCTGCTGGGACTGATAAAATATCTACCAAGTTAGAAATTATTATTGTTGTTGTTGTCTTTGTATTTTGAGCATGAATGGGCATCTCTTGGGATGGCTCCAATGAAATTGGATTATTACCAAGTTTTACTGGATGGAAATTTTTTTTTTTCTTTTTGATTATTTTGCAAACAGAGGACTTTCAGAGCATTGGAATGTCTATCCCAGTGTCTGGGTTGGATGCAAGGTCTACCTTTTAGACAATATTTCATTGGAATGTCTATCCCAGTGTCTGGGTTGGATGCAAGGTCTACCTTTTAGACAATATTTCATTTTTAATTTCTTGTGTTTGCAATATTCAACATGTCTTTCTCTACAAGAGGAGCAGTGTCAACAAGAAAGGCAGTAGCACTGGATACACCCATTCAAAACAAGTTGTACTCACAATCAGCGAATACACAAAAATGAATTTAAAAAAAGCTAAACAAAATTTAAATAAGGACAAACAGAAAAAAAAGTGATAATGAAACAAACAGATACAATCAAAGGCATAGTCACAATTTAATGTCCGAAAGCACAAATTTGCACAACATAAACAAGCGTAACAACAACAATCACAATGGACACACACTTGTTGTCAAGCGAAGGAAATAACAAAAATGAAAACAGTCTCATGAGCAATCTGTAAACATGCCAATCATGAGCAGTCTGTAAACAAGGTGTTTTCTAAAACAAATAGTAACAATTTGAGTGGTTTTAGGGGCTTGCTAGGCGATAATAACAACAACAACATTGACACTCACACAAATATTGTCAAGCAAGAAGTACACACATGCTGAATCTTTGAATATGGATGAAGCACAGTCCGAAACGGACCAGTGGCAAAATTGTGTTCAAAAGAACTGCATCTCCTTGCCTGAAAAATATATTCAAAAATGGACAAAGAAAACTGATCTACCTTTGTCTCATGAGGGAGGAGGGGGCTTTTTCTCTGTACCCTCAAACGACCAGTTAAAGAAAGCCTTGGCAGATGTCTGGTCTAGCATCTTATACATAAAAAAGGGCAACGCCTATGGTACCGTCTGTCTGACCTTCAGGACCAAGGATGAGGCTTGGAGCCAGGAAGAGATTGGGTGCAAAACACTCATAAGCTTGTGCCCCAGTACATGGAACAGTGTAGTACAAGGTAACAGTTAAAGGCATGGCAAGTGACATCGACCTCAGGTTTATTATTGCCTTTGTAAAGGAATATGGGCAGTTAAGTGCACAAATAGCAAGAAATCATATCTGGTCAGGGGGTGTCAGCATGGACTTGCAGTCCTTATGACCCATCAGCAACACAAGGCCATTCCAGAGGTGTGCCTGTTGTGGGCACAGTCAAAGGCAATAAGACTGATGGTGCAGGGAAGAAAGCCCAGTTGTTATACTTGTGGCATCAAACGCCATTTGAGGGTTTTCTACGCTGAGGACCTGGAAAAATGGAGAAAGAATGAGCAGGTTCCAAAGGCTGCTGTTCCAGTAGCACTACCAGTTGCAGCTCTGAGGGTGAACAGAAAACCCACTCTGCCTTCAGTTCCAGAAGAGGCTGATGACAAGGCCTCCCAGCAGCACTACCCTGTCATCTTGTGAGGAACAGGAGATGTAAGAAGGGCAAACTGCTGAAGAAAGCGCCTAAGGAAATAAAGGAAAAAGCTTCAAAGGAGAAAAACAAACCAAAGTGGTAAGCAACCAAAAAGAGTGAAGAATTCTCCCACCCCACCCTCAGGATATTTTTTAGGGCTTCACAGGCATGAGGCTCTGAAACAGGGATGTGATGGATAGCTTAATCGATGCGAGCCTCAATACAGCCTTTGAGGATGAGATAATTTGTCAGAGCAGACTTAAAACAAGATGTGTTCAAAACTTTATATGTTAAGTCATTGGTAAAATGCTCACCAGCTTGCTATGAATATATAAAAGAATGTTAACCTAAAGACGTTGGAATTTTCCTATATTGCAGAACCTAAAAAATATTGACAGGTACCTTTGGGTGCACGAGGGCTCAGTACAGGCAGTGGCAGGCAGGCAAAGTTGTGGGGTGCTCTGACCCAACCTAACTAGTGGGTTCTCACCCATATGTGGGTGGATAACACTAAATGGTTTTTTTATGTCATTATTACTGTTATATCTAAAAAAGGCGGTGAATTGGCAGAGTCGTTAGCGTATCGGACAGAATACCTTACGGAACTCTTTCTGTCCCACTGCGCTCGAGTTCAAATCCCGCCGAGATTAACTTTGCCTTTCATCCTTCTGGGGTCGATAAAATAAAGTACCAGTCAAGTACTGGGGCATTGTTGGCCTTGTGCCTAAATTAGAAACAATTATTACTGGGTTTGAACTTTTGACCGTTGACTCCAGTTTTCTTTCAGTGACCAGGGAGTGGACCTTGTATATTACAAGGATGTATTAGATGTGAGTTAATTTTTACGTTGAGTTCTTCTTAACCAGTTCAGAGTAGTGTTGAAAAGATCGCTGGAAACACAGCCGCGACGTGAATGCTCTTTTTTGTGTAGAGTTATGCTATTAATATAGCTTACATGATTAACTGATTAATCCTCTATTTTCCTTTGAGGGGTTATACATTTAAGGATGGTCGTGTTGTCAACTAATGTTTTCCTTTTTAGGTTTGCTTTAAATTGTTTGACGTAGAGCCTTACAATTTCTCATTGTTGTAAATGCATAGTGAACCTGCGAGAAAGTGTTGTACTTTGTATGATCAATGTAACTAACTCTTAAGTGTCATTAAGTTTACAACTTTCATATTTGCTTACACATATGTAGATTAACATTGGTCATCTAAAGTGTGTCCAGTAGCGTGCAGGTTTGTGGATAAGGGGTTGTTGTTGTTTAACCCCAGGTGAACCCTGACTGAAGGGACCTATGATCGAAGGTATTCTAGCCATAACCATCCAATCTTTCTTCAGACGTATTAATATCCAGGACCCCATCTCCAATGCATATTTCCCGTTTTAAGACGGTAAGGTGTGAATTGAGGGATATTCGGCTGCTATTTCTAGCAGGTCGAACGACCACGCAGAGGCTACTGATGATTGTTTAAAAATATACTATTAGTGTTAGTTTATGATTAGATGTCATGCAACTCGTATTCTGATTAATAAGTGTTTTGATAACGTGTTCATCTATTCCCGTGGTTCCCAAAGTGGGTGGTACCGCCCCCCCCCCCTGGGGACGGTGGAAAGATCCAGGGGGCGGTAGGGGGCGACAGGGTGACATCAGAACCAAGTAAGCATTTTTTTAACAAAATCTATATGACAAACTCTAAGTCACGAACACTTAAGTGCTTTACAAAGAATACATTTAGCATGAGGTTATACACAAAAGCATAGTTTTATTTTATTTTGTGGTCCGAAGTCGGAGTTAAAAGACCAAATGTCTGTTTGTATCTTGGTAACGTAGTCTGGCCAGGTAACCATTGTAGGTTATCTTCAAACTTGTTATGTTCTCCAGCCTCCATCTGGCGCCTATCCTTTCGGTGTTGTCCGCTTCCATCTGTTGTTGCTGCCGTGGGCCACTCTCTCTTTCCCTCTCATCCTCATTGTTAATGTCGGTTGTGGTTGGAGGAGGGAGTTTCTCGGGTTCCTGGTTGATTTCGGGAAATGAGGACAAGGCGATTTTCTTAGGGGCAGCAATCTCTGTGGTTTGTTGCTGGTGTTGTTGCTGTTTTCCTTTCAACCCTTCTGAGCAGATAGCCCTTAAAAGACTTTTACTGTCAGGTGTGTAGCAGCTGGGCTTTCTACCCTGTTAGCTCAACCTTAAGCCTTTCCTTTCGGCACCCACTGTAGGGCAACACTCGACCACATATCACCAAAAGTTACCTTGGCAGTTACTACCTGCCCATATTGCACCACGAAAGTGACCACTCACCGGGGGGGGGGGCGACGTTGTAAGCGATGTCGTTGATGGTGACCTTCGTGTTTCTCTATCCCAAATATTGTGAGACAAATTTATGGGCAGCTGTGTCTCGTACTATTTGGGTTTGTGCTTTCGCCCCGTTCTTTCGAAAACGTTTTCCATCCCCCAATGACGGAGCTGTCACTCCACGTGTCTGGGAGGGCTGCCTTCAATTGCTCCTTGTATGGAAAAAAGGAAAGCCCCCGTGGCCTTTAGTGTTCTTCTCTCTCGTAGGCACCCGTCTTATGGACGTAATGTTGCCATACTTTTGTCCTTTCGGCAAAATGTTTCATGCCTAGCCGTTCCCCTGTTTGACTGGTACTTTTTTATTTAATGGCTTAGTCAGAGGAGGAAGGGCAGTGCACATGACCATTTCTCACGGCCTCCATGACTGGTGTGAGAAAGGGAGAAAGTCATTCACATACAGAAGACCTGGCCCGAATACTTGCAACAGAGTGGACTCCACTAAAGGTAGCCATGCTGACCAGATGGTGGCGCTAACTCGGGCAATGGTTTAAGCCTACTACTCAAAAACAGGAACGCCCCCTCATAACGATTCTTGAAGGATGAAAGGGACTGTCGATATCCGGTGAGAGATAAACTCAGAACGTCAAGGGACGTAACTAAACACCACAAGGCATTCTGTTGATTCTACCATCCACGCCATTTGCTATTCATAATAATACAAAAAACTGTCAGAATTTGAATTGAAACACTGCAGAGCTGCAAAGATTGTTAAGTGTTAATTATAACTTGAATGTAAAACTTCGGGATTAAATATGGATCTGAGTGAGGAGAGAGGGTGTTAGATTCAGACCTCTGACTGTGGGGTACTGAAGAGGTAGGGGTAGTTATGGATCTGACTGTGAGCTAATGAAAGAGGGAGGGTGTTGGATTTATGTAATTGACTGTAATGGCAATGAAGAGGGAAGAGTATTTATAGATCTAACTGTGAGGTAATGAGAGATCCACAACAGATGTCAGTTTTCACAGATCTTTTCTAGATTTCTTTTCTTGAATTCCTTGACAAGAATTAATGGCAATGATTCTCACTTTGGTGGTGGTGGTCTAGTTTGTTTGTTTGTTGTTGTTGTTGTTGTGGTGGTGGTAGTGGTGGTGGGGTTTTAGGTAGTAGCAGTGGTAGTGGTAATGGTTTTAGAACTTGTGGTGTTAATAGGATTGCTAGTGGTGATACAGTTTGTGGTGGTGGTGGTGTTCATGTTAACTGCGTTGTGGTGGTGGTGGTGGTGTTAAGAGTAGTGTTGCTGGTAATGGTAATAGTGGACATATTAAATGCGTGGCGGTGGTGTTACGAGTAGCGATGGTAGAGGTGTTAGTAATAGTATTCGTAGTGGTGGTAGTGTTGGTGGTTTTCATAGCTAGAAAGATAAACAGATGAAAGTAGAGGTAGAGAGAAACGAAGGAAGAGAGAAAGAAAAAAAAGAGAGAAGAAACATAAAGGAGAAGCAGAGAGAGAGGAAAGAATGGAAAGAAAGAGGAAGATTAAAGAAATGAGAGAGAGAGAAAAAAGAGAAAAAATATCTGTATAACACACACATATATATATATATATACACACACACAAATATATATATATATATATAAATATAGGTAGAGAGGGGGAGAGACAGTAGGGAAGAAAAGAGAAAGTAGAGAGGGAGAAGAAAAGAGAAAGGATAGAGGGAGATGAAAAAAGAAAATAGGCAGAGGGGGGTATATATGAGGGAGAGAGAGAAGGAAAGAGAAAGTAGAGAAGGAGGAAAAATAAGAGAGAGAATATTTTGGATCCATTTAAGAAATATAATAAAAATCAGACCAAACATGTAGCAGAACGGTTTAACTTATAATTTTCAATCAATTTTGTTATTCTAGAATATCTTTCCCACATACTCACACATAGACACTGACGCGCACGCACGCACGCGCACACACACACACACACACACACACACACACACACACACACACACACACACACACACATACATATATATATATATATGCATACACAGACGCTAACACGTAGTCAAACACACACACAGATGTTTACATATATATATATATATATATATATCACCTTCAGTGGAGACAACACAAGGAGGTGGAACGAACAACCGTAGGCTACGCCATGTTTGTTAGTAGACTGGAGAGAAAGACAGGAAACGGAAGGCAGACAGCAGTAAGGGGGAAAACTTCTGAGGGAAAGAAAATAAATACAAATAAAAATAAAATTCAAAAATAAATAAAAATAAATAATAAAAATAAAAATAAATAATAAAAATAAAAATAAATGGGAATAAAAATAAAGGGTCATAGGAAGAGGGGGAATGGGGCAGAGGTCTGCAGCGAATAGATGAAACGCTGCTCACGCTCAAGACGACTTCTAGGGCAGCCATGGTGAAGGGCTAAACCGAACACGGAGAGGTGCTGGCTGGAATGGTTGCGGGAGCGGAAGTGGCGTGAGATGGGGGAGTCGGTGTGGGTGCGGATGTCGCGAAGCGGCCGGCGCCCGGTTTGGCCGACGTATAAAATACCGCAGAGGGAGCAACGCAAAACGTAGATGAGGTTGGAGGAGGTACAGGTGAAGGCGTGGGAAATGGTGAAGGAACGGTGGTTGGGTCCATTGAGGTGGGTGGTATTGGACAGGAAGGGACAAGTATGGCAACGGAGCGACAACAGGGGGTAGAGCCAGGTGGGCAGCCCGGACAAGAGAGAGAGGAGCTGCGGACAAGTAAATCACGGCGCGTTTCAAGGAGAGAAGAGGTGGGTGGGGGAAGATGTGGGGTCAGATTGGAGGGATCGGAAGGTACGGAGGATGCGACGTTGGAGGGGTGAGGAGGCGGGGGGGTAGGTGAGGGAGGGAAAGGAAGGCGATGGGGGTGGGTTGGGGGCGA
>JAOPJM010520326.1:0-10662 GCA_027124095.1 Muusoctopus leioderma
AAAATTCTGCCTCAATAACTCTCCGTCCAACCCATGCTAGCATGGAAAAGCGGACGTAAAAGCGATGATGATGATATATATATATATTATATTGGATTAGTTTGGAGGAAGGGGCTGTGCCCATGACCTTTGCAGGCCCTCCGAGACTGATGCGGTTAGTGTTCCTCTTGAATAGTTACCAGTCAGTAGCTGTGGGAAAAAACATGGGTAGCGAAGGAACTCCAGAGGGCCAATGTTCTGGGAAAGAAAAACTGGGTGTAGTAGTTAGTGTGTGGCCTGGAGTAGTGGACACAATATGAGTAATGAGAGGAGGATAGACAAGTGATTCAGAAGTGCCTGAGTTGAGGTAGCATGAGACCAGCTAAGTTTGAGGAACAGAGGCCACTAGTAGCAGTAGAAAAAGCAGAATGAGGAGACAGTACATCTGTTGACGAGAGGTTGGCATGTATTGGTGAGTGACTTCATGCTAATTTATTGGGTGGCCTGTTTTAGGATGTGGTCTGGGATGTTCGTATGTGCAGCAGTAGCACCATCCCAGATGTGAAAGCAGTACTCCATTGTGGGTCTCACTTGAGTTTTGTAGAGGGTTTGTAGTTGTTAGGGGCTAAAGTATTTTCTGGCCCTGAATAGGAAGACCACACTTTGTGATGCAGTCTTTGCAATGTTGAGGATGTACATTTGGCTGGAGAGATCCTTGGTGATGGTGTGGCCTAGTATTTGTGGTGACAATGAGCATTCTAATTGTTTATGTTTAGGGAAGATAAAGTTTTCTTGATATATGTAGGGATTGTATCTGTGTGCTGTTGAAGGAAACAAAATTGGCATGACCCCATTGAAGGATGTTTTTGAGGTATACATAACACAGAGGTTATACATAGAAAATTAAAAGTTGGGAAAATGCCACATGTAAAGTTCTATCTTGTTCTAGAATATATTGTGAATATATATTACTAGAATATTGTATATCTGCCAGTAAAATAGAGAAATTACTAACAGCCACTCGTTTATAAAACTGTTATTTAAAATGTATAATTTATTAAGAAACTTGCTGCAAGCTATGAAAATAACATTACTTAATTTATAAGTTACACAATTTTAAAAGTCAGGTAGCTATATTTGTCGTCTTTATTTTACAATTTTGTATTTTGTTTTATATTTGTAACAGGAATATTTTGAAAAGAAAAGACACCAAAATCGGAAAACAGATAATTTCCGATCACCTAATAAATCACATGGTGTTAGTCAAGATTTGATTGCACTCCATACTATAGATAATGCTTATTCTGAACTTTCAACAGGTAAAAAACAAGTTTTCTATAACATTTTCTTAATTTAATGCTGATTACTCAGATTGTTTAAATATACTCACCCTTGTTGATGCTGAGTTTTACAACTTCTTCCATTTTCTTATGATTCCTTCTTAACTATATATTATTTTTGTTGTATTCATTGTTGGTATTTTTCAAGTAAGATCAATGGATTTAAGTATGGCTTAACTATTGTTACGGTCACCTAAGTATTAAATAGATAATTTTGCTGACCTGAAGACAATTGATATATTTTGTACCAATTGACTGTCATTGTTTAGGTTTTCCTTTTATAATTTCTATAAAGATCATGAACATTTAGTTCAGATTGTATAGCAATACAATGGAACAAGGATATAAAAGTAACTAGTTTATTATAGTCTTTTGTCACTGAACAAAAAAATGTACCCTATTACAGCATCATCTTTTTTTTATCGAAAGAGTTATAATAATTGTAGACTGTCTCTGCTTAGTAACAATTCTACAGGGTGATTCAAAAGTCCTTTTAGCATCACCAGTCTTTGCACATTTCTGAACCATTGACAAATGAAAACTTTTCATGCCACTAGATTTTAGAGAACTTTGAATAGAGCTGTAGGAGATAGAGAGCACCTTTGAAGCCTGTTGTATTGAACTGTGAGGATTTTGTTGAAAATGAATGGTAACAGATGGCTGTGTTTCACTGTGACTGTTTGGCCTTCCAGACCTAGGTAGGATTACTTGACAGTTTCATGAATGGTGACATGGCTAGGAGGGTTCTGATTTATTTCTTGTTTCCACATTCTTTGGACTTGTACGATTGATTCATTATATTGTGCCATTTTTAGAACAATGAATACTCTCTCATCTTTTGATAATGACATTTGTCTAAAATATATAAAGCAATATATATATCAAAAGATATTCACAACAAAATAGCAAAGATAGTATTAAAAATATATGAAAACAAAATTGTAACAAAATAAAAAAAAAAGTTTTATATATCATTTAAATGCTAAAGTGTCTTCTGAATCACTGTGTACTGTTATTAGTGTGGTTAGTTATGGCATGTTGATATATCTGTGAATGAAATTCTTCATCTACCTGCTTCAGGTGTTTTTCTTTCACTAATTTAATAAATAATATCTTAGTTATATGTTTGGTGAGAAAGTGACTGGACATCAATGGCATTGATTGATGTATCTATGCCGGAGTGATGAATGTGGCAGTTTGGATATGTGTGCTGTAAATGGATGATATATGCTTAGCAAAAGACTGCCTTTAGGTATTTGTGCAAAGTACCTGTGGTAGAGACAGACCAAGGAAAACGTAAGAAAAAAGTCCTTATATCTGACCTAAAAACACTGGGCCTCACAAAAAGTGGATGATAAAACAGTGTCAATAAATATTTCATGATAAAAATATAATAGAATAACAGCACATAAACAAAAAACAAAACAAAAAAACAAAAAACAAATCCCATACACCAGTTTTCTTTAATGTTGGTCAATATAGTAATTATCTTACATTTAGTTTTATCTATCTACCTGAAGTCAAAAAATACTTCCATTGACAACTTGTCTTTGGCCTTTGAAGTTTCAATTCCTTTGTTTTTTTAATGCTATCTAAATCCATGTGGAGTTATTGATTAGATTTCTATTGATTGAGTCAATGAGGGAGCTTATATGTGGTTGCTCGACCTGCTAGAAACAGTAGTCAAATCTCCATCAAACCATCCCCTACCATCTTAAAAAATGACAGTGGATAATGTATGCCTGGGTACATTATTCCAGAAAAAAGACTGATTGGTCATGGCTTGAATGCTGAGTTGGAGCTAAACAATAACAAAAACAACTACTATTGCATAGCCATTTTCCCCTCTATTACTTCACTGCCAGACATTTCTCATATCTATTGTATACCATTGTCTGAAGAAAGAACTGCATTACAAAGCAGCAGATTTTCTCTTAATTCCTTGTGGTCATTAAACTTCTCCACTGAATAAAATATCTGCAGCTCTGGCTTTACCAGTGGCAACATCACCATGGTAACAAATTCTTTCTATTAGTTCTTATGATCTATCAAGGACTTCCTGCAATGAAATTACATATATGTAATTTTCTTGAGCAACCTAAGCATATATGATCCATGTGACTATCTGTCTATTAGAACTATCTTCTATGTTATCTGTATAACAGCATGACTCATATAAAGTAGCCATAAAATAATGGCAACAATATGTCTGAGAGAAAATACCTCAGGAGTGCATTCTGTACACTAAATACAAATACGGTAGGCTCTCACATTTATAATATAGTAAGTTGAAAAGCTTTGATTAACTGAGATTATCCATGCAATTAATAGAAAAAAACTCCTACTAAGGGTGTTTAAAATCTTTAAAAAAAACAAAAAAAACAAGAGAGTTAACTCCAATAAAATCACTTGATTTAAATTTTTGGAAAATATAGAAAATGCAGTAATGGGAGTGTGTCTGGTCTCTAAGTCAACTAGTAAAGCAACATACATATTTCAGTCGTATTAGACCTCCTCAGCAAAGCACATTCTACTCAGTTGACAAGGCTAAGAGTAATCAATATATAGATAAATAAATGGAATATGGTGACGTTGATTAAGTATCAACAATATGACTGAGGGAAAATTAGCATTGTTATTGCCAACACCCACACCAACACCAGCACCATTATCATCATTAGATATCTACATTGTCACCACCACCACCACCATCATTATTATCATCATCATCATCATCATTAGATGTTGGAAACATTACCAGTATATTACCTTCTTTCTTTAAACCTGTAAATTGATATTGATGTTATGTCTGACAATTCAAAGAATCTTCCTCTTTTCTCACTTGTTATATTTGCATGGTAGCACCATACAGTGTGCTGTGGATAGAATCTTTGTAGTTTAAACACCAGAAAACTAAGTAGAATCATGATTAGACTTCTGGTTTATTTCCAGATATATTTGATTGTGACAAATATAGAACATTGTAGTAAAATATTTATCACATTTATCAACATCTAACAGTTTCATTAAAGGTTAAAAATTGTTTAAAAAAATAGCCTAGAGTTCATACTGTAATGTTGCCTTCTCCCTAGCTAGAGTCTTTTTAAAGTATTTATTTTTTAGCCTGAGTATATGTGCCCCTATCATTTACATGCCTTCTCAGACTGAAGTCAATTTGTTTGATAGTCAGCTTGAACTTTTGTCAGTTAAGTATGTAGGGAAAGCAATCTAAAATGTCTGCATGTATCAGTTGTTCAGTCATAGATATATGACCAGTACTCTAATGTGGATCGCACTTGTATGTTATAGACTGTAACTAACTGTTTAGAGTTGAAGTATTTTCTAACTCTAAAGAGGAAGCTTAACTTTTTGTGATGCTGTTTCGGCTATATTATAGATGTATGCCATGAAATGTCATCAAAGATTGAAGCCTAAAATTTGTAAAGTTTTTACTTGTGTGCTGTTCATGTGTAAAGAAGGTGTAGTGTTGTAGGTATGTCTGGTGTGAGGTGTCTAGGTTGTGTGTTAAAGAGATCTGTGTGCAGAAGGTTTAAGAGGAGTGCAACATTTTGCCATCTGTATAGAAGTGTGTTGTTAGAAGTGACAATGAGAGGGTTATTAAGGTACAGAGGGAAGAGTATGCGAGACATAAATGAACTTGAAGGCACAGCCTCATCGATGTAGGCTTTGATAGAACTGTCTAACAGGAAACTTCTAATCCAAGATATGGGAGATAGATAGAGGCTGTAAGTGGGAAACTTTAAAAGAAGGTTCTTGTATTAGACCCAGTAAAAGTCTGCGCTGATATCAAAGAGCAACAATACTATCTTTGCCAAAGTTCTCAAGAGACCACTAATGTGTGAGATAAAAAAGCAAGTATCTGGTAGATATGATTCTATGGAGGCCATACTGGTGGTCACTAAGGTGGAATAAACACTCAACATGATAAAGAAGGTGGTCATTTCTAACTTTCCATCATCTTTGAAATGTTATACTTATGGAACAATAACCTGTTTTTGCTTTCAGTATCATGTCTACTGTACAATATTCCACTTTATCAATATGTATTCTATTCAGTGTACTCATTGTAAACTATGGGTGTACAAGACATGCAATGGAATCACAGGCTGGCTGACAGAGAAGAAGGACTTCATATGTAGCAGATGCACAATGGTAGTTAGAAATAAGAGCACTTATGAAATGAATTCTTCCAAGAAGTCATCGACAGCTTCTGCTACCTAGATGACCTAATCAGCAGTAGAGGTGGATGTTCTGAAAGTAAAGTAACCAGAATAAGAATCGGGTGGAAAACATTCAGGTAGTTATTACCTCTGCTGTTAACAAAGGGATTGTCTCTCTGAGTGAAGGGCAGATTATATGAAACTTGTGTACAAAGTGTGATATTGTAGGGTAGTGAAACATGGGCACTGAATGCAGAGGATGTGCAAGGGATAGAAAGAAACAAAGTAAGCATATTCCACTGGATGTGTGATGTTAGTGTGCATGAATGACGGAGTACAAATGAACTAAGAGAAACACTGGGTATAAGAGGAATCAGATGTAGTGTGCAAGAGAAAAGACTGAGCTGGTACAGATATGTGATGTGTATGAGGGATGGCAGTTGTGTAAAGAAGTGCCAATCAATCCAAGTGGAAGGAACTTGCAGAAGAAGATTATTCAGGAATACGTGGGAAAAAGTGGTAAAGGCTGATCTCAGAATGCTGAACCCGACAAAGGAGATGACGATGGACTGTACCAAGTGGTGAGATGCTATGCTGGAGAAGACCCATCTAACCCATGCAAGTATGGAAAAACATGTAAAATGATGATGATGCAAAATTAACATGTATAATTATTTAATGTTTACTTTTAAAAAACAAAACAAGACAGCATTATATATTAATTCCTTTCCTTTGTTTTCGAAAAAGCCAATCAAACTAGAAAACATGTTCAGAAGATAGAGATTGGTAAAGGCATATACCAATTTCGGCAGTTTCAGGATGTTGAGTTACCTCATTCACCTATCAAAACTCCTTCAAAACTACCCCTTGAGGATGCTACTTCTTGGAAAATGTGGGTATTATACTATTAGATATTTAAACAAATAATAAAGCTACCTCATGCACAATTATGTGTTCTATTTAAATCAATACTCTTCTTATTGACAAATATGTCTTCAGCTGTGTGGTTTCTTTATACTGCCTGGTTCTGTTGCCAGGCTTAATTTTAGCATTCTGATTATTGAGATTTCTTATTTGCAGCATCAAATGATTGTAACAGATAAATATTATATATTTACCAATTTTGGTTTTATTGCAAGCTAATTTTCTATGGTTAGGTTAGCAAGTGATTTTGTGTGGATTTGGTTACAGGTCATTTCATATGTGATTTGTACGTGAGAAATAGACTGAATTTAGATTAGCTAAGAAAGAAGTAAAGATTATATAATATCATCTCTTGCTTCAGAAAGAAAATGAGAACTGGGTGTAGTACATGGTAGGATATAAGTAGGGATGGTGTGATGAGAATTGGATATCATTAGTATTGCTCAAAATTATATAGTTTTGTAATTTATAGATTCACTGTAATGACGATGATGTTAGGGATGAGGTTTATAAAGATTTCTTACATTAGCATTTTTTTTTTATCGGTTAGTCAGGAGAAAGGGAAGTGTGCATCACTCTTTCCAGAGCCTCTGAGACTGGTTGGAGGGAGGGATCAAATTATCCTCAGACCGGAAACCTGGCCCGAATGCTTGCAACATAGTGAATTCCACTAAAGGCACCCAAGGGTAGCCAGGTAGTGGTGGTGTTAAACTGGGTGACGGATTAAGTCTACCACCCATGTAGGCAACGGAGGGATTCGAACCCAGAATGCAAAGAGCTGGAACAAATACTGCATTAGGCATCCTGCCTGACACTCTTCTGATTCCGCCAGTCCACCACTAATGACTGGTACTTTAGTTATCTACACCGAAAGGATGAAAGGCAAAATTGACCTCAGTGGGGTTTGAACTCAGAGCACAGTGAGCTGGAACGAATACTGCATTAGGCATTCTATCCGACACTCTAATGACTCTGCAAGTTTTCCACCCTAAAGTATGAAGCCACAAATTTGTATGGGATGGGTATATTCAATTGAATTGACCTCAATATATGTCTGGTACTTATTTTATCAACCCTTGATAGAATGATGCTAAAGTTGACACCAGCAGGACATAGAAAGACAATAATAAATACTGTAAGATATTTAGTTCAAACCTCTACAGTTCTTGCCACTCCACCCTTGCCACCCCACCACCCTTGGGTAAAGGATTACAGTGAAAAAACAATTTTAATCTGAAACTGAATGTGAACTTTGGTCTACAGCTTTCTTGTATTTAAACTTGATAAAAAAAAATAGCACTTGTGCTAAAGTAAATATCAAGAAGCCTCTACTCGACCTGCTAGAAATAGCAACCAAATTCCTTTAAATCCCATCCTACTATCTTAAAAAAGGAAGGACATATTGGCCATGGTTGGAATGCCTTTGATTATAGGTCTGCTCAGTCAGGGCTGACATGTGGCTAACTACTACAAAAACTTAATAAATTCTATTGTAATCTATACACTTCATTTAATCTTGGCTGATCATGTAGAAATATCTTTTCTAATTCTCAGAAATTCCCGATATATGCAAATGAGCAAAATGCCGACTGTTAAAAGAACATCAACTAAAGATGACGGTATTAGAAATAATAAAGAAGTTTACCATAAAAAAAGGTTACCATCTGTAAGTTGATAAAGATTGGGTATGTATAGGTGCAAATGTGTGTGTGTGGGTGTGTTATAGGTATTATATCAATTTGCCTTTTCTTGTTAAACTTTTTCTATTTTCTTTTAAAGAATGTGACTTAAACAAATGTGTTACACACTCACACACACACATATATGGCTGTGTGGTTAAGAAGTTCATTTCGCAACCACATGGTTTTGGGTTCAGTCCCACTGTGTGGCACCTTGGGCAAGTGTCTTCTACTATAGCCTTGAGCCAACCAATGACTTGTGAGTGAATTTGGTAAATGGAAACTGTGCAGAAGCCCAAAGTATATATATGTGTGTGCATCTGTGTGTTTGTGTTTGTATCCGTATCTGTCTGTTTATCTCCCGTAACCTAGCAGTTCAGCAATAGAGGCCGATAGAATAAGTACCAGACTTAAGTACTGCGGTCGATCTGATCGACTAAATCCCTCCAAGGTGGTACCCCAGCATGGCCGCAGTCAAATGACTGAAACAAGTGAAAGAATAAAAGAATATAGGTACAGGCATAGCTGTGAGTTTAAGAAGTTTACTTCACAACCATGCGCTTCCAGGTTCGATCCCACTGCATGGAACCTTGGTTAAGTGTCTTCTACTAAACCCTTCATGGTGGTGCCATAGCATGGCCACAGTCCAACGATTGAAACCAGTAAAAGAATTATGAATATATATATATATATGTGTGTGTGTGTGTCTATGTATATGTGTGTTGTGTGTATATACATATATATATATATGGAACGTTGCTGAAGCATTGTGCGTATTACAATAGAATGTGGTTCGATTCCTGTATGCAGTCTGTCCTTTTCCCGTCCTTCAGGGGTACTTTACCCGATTTGTATAACTATGCTTGTAGTTTATCAGCATTGTTAGTAACTTTCTATTATTCTTTTAATATTTCGCAATGCTTTAGCAATGTTCCATTGTTTACATAGATACGTTCTCGCTTGCAAGATAAAAGTTTTAATTTGGACGGTTGAAATCGATAGGGTGAGTTGGTGTATTGGTTATCACAGTTGTACATATTACAACAGAAACGTGGTTCGATTCCCTTATGCAGTCTGTCCTTTTCCCATCCTTCAGGGGTACTTTACCCGATTTTTATCATTACGGTTGTAGTTTATCAGCATTGTTAGTAACTTTCTATTATTCTTTAATATATATATATATATTATTGTGGGTACTAGAAAGTTCAAGTCCTCACTGTGACTAGTAGTTTCATCCCAGGTAGGAATACTCAGACTGTAACGGAGTCTGAGTATTCTAGCCTGGGTTGAAACTACTAGTCACAATGAGGCATTGAAATTTCGAATACCCGCAACAATAAAATTGTTACTCTACAAATGTATTGAGTTTTATCTTTCTTTGAGGTAGTCGTACCTGGTACACTATACTTACACTGGGTTTGATCCCACTGTGTGTCACCTTGGGCAAGTGTCTTTGCCATAGCCTCAGGTCGACCTAAGACTTGTGAGTGAAATTGGATGGACAGAAACTGTACAGAACCCTGTTAGATGGATTGTACCTGTAGTTCAATGGTCCAGCCTTGTCACACTGTGTCATGCTGATTTTGACTGAGGATTACATTAAGAGTACATTTGTTTGTGGAATACTCAGTCCCTTACACACTAATTCCATGAGCTGGCAGTTCAGTTGATTGAACAACTGAACACTCATCATCATCATATATATATGTATATATATATTAGTATTTATTGTAATAAAAACAAAGTTGACTAAGTTAAGGGAGTATTCGATGCAAATTAATTGGAGTCAATCTGCAGAGAATGAATATTTATTGTTATTATTTAGCTCTACGGCGAATTCTCCGTTTCACTCTGATTAGAGATTTTCAGGAGCTAATATTCAAAGCCTTATTTTTGTATCTCAGTGGGTGATGCGAAAATGATATATAGCAATATATATATTAGTGTATAGTTTTGCATGGGGATAAGGGAATACATCAAGCCAAGGGGTTAAAGGACAGAATCATTGATGTAGATGATTTCTTGTTGGCTGGAAACATTTATAGTTGTTGTTTAATCCCAGGTTAGCCTTGATGAGCAGATCTATGATGAAAGCCTTTCAACTGTGACCATCCATATTTTTGTAGATCGGAGATTATATTGTCTAATGTATCCTTCAATTTTTAAAGGTGGTAGGATGGGATTTGGTTGAGCTTTAGTTGTTATTTCTAGCAGGTTGATTGACCACACAGAGGCTTCTTTAGTTGTTGTTATTGTTTAGCCCCAGGTTAGCTCTTATTGAGCAGATGTATGATAAAATGTGTTGTAGCTCAGATGATCCTGTCTGTTTATATATCATGGACTACATTATATGATGTGTCCTTCCTTTTTTAAGATGCTATGGTATGTAATTTGATGGAGATTTGGCTGCTATTTGTAGCTTTTAGTGCAACCCTACAGAGGTTTCCTCATTGTTTCATGGCTGTTTTAGTTGTTGTTTAACCCCAGGTCATCTCTCATCGAACATACTTGTAGTATGATATACTACAGTGGTGTTGATATTCCTATATATATTGTGTT
>JAOPJM010520351.1:0-10661 GCA_027124095.1 Muusoctopus leioderma
ATAAAATAAAGTACCAGTCAAGTACTGGGGATTGTTGGCCTTGTGCCTAAATTAGAAACAATTATTATTATTATAATCATTATTTTTTCAACAGTTTAATGTAAGCTTCCACTGCACCACCAGATGCAATGATAATGATTTCTAACATAGGCACACGGCCAGAGATTTTTTTTGGGAGGAAACAGTCGATTTATATTGATCACGGTACTTGACGGGTACTTATTTTCTCAACCCTGGATGAATGAAAGGCAGGGTTGACCATCGCAGAATTTGAACCCAGAATGTAAAGAGTTGTAACAAATACCACAAGGCATTTTGTCCAACGCTTTACCGATTCTGCCAATAAGTAGATAAAAACAAGGATTTATTTTTTTATTTAAAATATTAAGAAAAAAAATTATTTTTATTATTTAGAGGAATCATGACTCCAAGACTGTTGGAGAGAATGGAGAGGTAGTAACCACAACTCAGGGGTTACTGCAGTAGGAAGCAGCACATCAAGATATTGTGTTATCTTCATGCTGCAGACTAGGCCCAAATACTTGTAGCAGAGTAGAGGGCTCTGCTACAGGCACCCAAGGGCCAGGTGGTGCTGTTAAACTGAGCTACAGATGAAAATTACCATCCAGATTCTTTGAGAAATGAATAAAATAAGATAGGTTTGTGTGGTGTGGAGAGAGTTGAGTTCTGACATTTTGGGCCCTAAAATGGCAGACCTCACATCTTCCCATGCCATACAAACTTATTTTATACATTTTTTTTAACTGTTGTTGTTGCTGTTGAGCTCCGGGTTGGCTCTGATCTAGTAGACCTATTATGAAAGGCATTCTAGGGTGGGATTTGAGGGTGATTTGGCTGCTATTGCTAGTAGGTTGAATGACCACATAGAGGTTCCCTCATTGGAGTGATAGGGGATTAGTTATTTAAAAACTTATAAAATAATGAAGTTGTTGTTGAGCCCTATGTCAGCCCTGATTGAGCAGGCTTATAATCAAAGGTGTTCCAGCCATGACCATCCCATTTTTTATTTCAGACATTGTGTATCTAGTGCTTTTGCCTTTTTTTTAAAGACAGTAATATGTAATTTGAAGGATATCTAATTGCTATTTCTAGCAGATATAGTCATCACTTGGAGGTTTCCTCACTGGCATGTCCTTACCTGCTTTTTGTTGATACAGACCAATGGTTAATTTCATTAAACTCTAGTGTTTTCTTTGAGGAATTCAGCCTAGTTTTATAACAATTCTGATATACCTATAGGTTTAAAACAGGTTTTATTGTAGAAGCTGTTGCTGGCTAAAAAAACAACTGTTGTGAGTAGAAGGACTAGAATTTTGAATTATGATAGAATCTAAAAATTATGTGTAAAATACTTGAGTTTTCTGTTATTCATACTCCTTTTAATACCAACCTGCTTCATACTCCTTTTAATACCAACCTGCTTCATACTCCTTTTAATACCAACCTGCTTCAGACCACTTAAGTACAAAACTGTTTATAATTAAATTAAAATCTTGATCTAAATCTCATTATTACATCCACTACCCTATAATAATTGCTTCTAACATAGTTACAAAGCCAGACATTTTGTGGGAGTGGCAAGTTGATTAAATTGACCCCAGTATTTGACTGGTACTTTATTTTTATTTTTTATCCTGGAAGGATGAAAGGCAAAGTAAGCTTTGGTGGGATTTGAATTTAGAACAGAAAGTGCTAGAATAAATACTGTAAGACATTTTGTTCAACACTCTCCAGATTCTGCCAATCCACCCCCTAATAATACTATGAAGATAGTAACAAGAGTAGGGATATGTAGAAATTGGGGTTATCTCTCAAAGGGAAATATGAAAATAATATTAGTCATGGACTAATATGTTTTTTGCTCTTTTTGTTTTTCTCACTGCTATATTTGTTTCTAGTGAGCTTTTCAATTCTCTATGTATGAAATATATTATCGTGAGATATCAGTTGGTCAACACCAGCATATTATATATTATATCTTAGATAAATTTAATGTACTTAAACTTACAGTTTAAAGCTTCACTGTAAAATGTAAACAGATGTAAGTACATCTTACTATTTTCTTCACACACAGAAACATATAAGGTAGAGGGAACTCTTTAGTCTTGCCAAGTGCATGACAACCTCCCTAGTACTAGTCCCATGATGAAATGCACCCAACCACTTTATAGATAAAGTGGTTGGTTTTATGAAGGGCATTCAACCATACAAACCAAGCCAAAATTGGAAGCAAGTATGAGTGAGGCGTCATCCTCTGACCCATCTAGGAGGGTACTAACTCTGAATAATAATTCAATTGGACTGTAATAACCCGTCCAACTTATGCCAGCATAGAAAGCGGATGTAAAACAATGATGGTGGTGATGACGATGATGATGATGATTATCTTGACATGTTTCATAGCTAGTTGGCTATTCATCAGAAGACAAGTACCCCTTATGTTTTTGCCTACACAAACCAAAACTTAGCTGAAATGGCCAGTCTAATTTGCATAATGTGCAGTTGTTGGCAGTGTGATTAATCAAAGAATAAATACTTTATGCATAACACAGCATATATTAGAAAATCTAAGTTAAAGTTAATGTAGTTAAATCTACAGTTTAAATCCTCATTGTGAAACGTAAACAGGTGTAAATACATCCTGTTATTCCCATTGCACACAGAAAGATGTATTTACATCTATTTATGTTTCCCAGTGAGGCTTTAAACTGTAGGTTTAACTACATTGAATTTATCTTAGATTTTCTGATATACGCTGTGTTGTGTATAAAATATTTATTATTTAATTATATATTATATATTATATATTATATATTACATAGGTGGCACATTGGTAGAGTCATTGGTAGAGTCATTAGCGCATCATATAGAATGTTTTGTGGTATTTGTTGCAGCTCACTGTACTCTGGGTTCAAATCCCACTGAAGTCAACTTTGCCTTTCATCCTTTCGGGGTAGATAAAGTACCAGTCTAGGGCAATGGACTGGTAGAATTGGTAGAGTGTCGGACAGGTATTTCTTCTGGCTTTTTACGTGTTGAGTTCAAATCCCACCGTGGCCTACTTGGGTGGTAGACTTAATTCGTTGCCTTGTTTAACACCACCACCTTGGGGTGCCTTTAGTAGAGCCCACTCTGTTGAAAGCATTCAGGCTAGGTCTCCAGTCTAAGGATATTTCTTCTCTTCCTCCCACCAGTTTTGGAGGCCCTGAAAAAGGGTGATGGGCACTACTTCCTGAAAGACATACAGCTTGCCCTCTGAGGCATCCTCTTCATCTGCTTGCTTTCAACTGGAGATCACAACGATTTCAGCACCTTCCGACAGTATTGCTCCTTCCAGTGGTGCCAGGGAATGTCTGGGTGTTTTTGGCCCACACTGTAGTAGTAGTATACCAATATATAAAGTTACAGATATTTTACTAAACCCCACCAAAATCTTAATTATATTGAAATTTAATTGAAACGCATTGAATATGGAGGATATGTGAAGGGCTGGAAAGAAATGAGGTGAGCATGCTCTGCTGGACATGTAATGTTAGTGTGCATGCATGATAGATCAGAAATGAGCTGAGAGAAAAACTGAATATAAGAGGAATCAGATGCAGTGTGCAAGAGAGAAGATTGTGTTGGTACAAACATGTGATGTGTATGGAGGATGACAGTTGGGTAAAAAAGTGCCAAGCGATCCAAGTGGTAAAAACCTGTAAAAGAGAGAGACTGAGGAAAACACGGGAAGAAGTGGTAAAAGTAGATCTCAGGATGCAGAACCTCATGAAGATGACAAGGGGCTGCAACAAGTGGAGAGACGCTATGCTGGGGAAGACCTGCCCAACTCATGCAAGTGTTAAATGCCCAACTCATTAGAGGTGTTAAATGAAAGGAATTAATTAAATGTCTGTCTGAAATGAGTTGTTGTTGAGGTTATAATTTTCCAGAGTATTAACCTAATTTTTAGACTGTATATTTACACTATTGAATTCAATCTCAAGTGGTCCTTAGGTGTCTTTTTCCTGGATATGTTCTTTAGTTCTTTATCTTGATTTAACCATCATAGCTAAGACTATACTGGGGCACAGCCTTCAGATGTGCATGATCCAAAACTGGATTTAAACCTGGAACCTTTATGTCTAAGTTAATGTTCTTATCTACTCAGCCATTGGCTTAGTGGATAAGTATATTACTACCTTTAGCTTAGAAATAAAAGTTCCTAGTTCGAATCCAGTCTGGGACAATGTACATATCCAGGAATAAGACCCTTGATGACGATCATAGATGAAATCGACCGAAATATAGAGTGTGATTTGAGGGATAGTTGGTTGCTACTTCTAGCTGCATGAACATCCACGTAAACATCCCCTCGTCAGCTCGATTATTATATGTTGCTCAAGTCAACTCTGATCAAGTAGAGTTATCATCAAAAAGCATTCCAACCATGACCATCCTGCCTTTTCTTTTTCTGGGCATAGTGTATCCTGGACTACATTATCCAATGTATCCTTCCTTTTTCTTTTATGATGATAGCGTGTGATTGGAGGAAAATTTGGCTGCATCTTTTGCAGGGTGAGCATCAACATAGAGGCTTTGTCATTGGGTCCCCACCACACCCACTGAAATATATATATATATTGATGCACTGGTGAAAGGGAGAGAGTGGGTGGTACTCTAGTCAATGCAGGATATTCATTTAACCTACACAAAAGGAGTTTTCAACAGGTTTTATATTCAATAGAGTGTCTTCCTATTTTAATGAAACTATATTTACTTGTATTATTGTAGTAAATGTTTCTCTTTTTGTTGTTTACAAAGTTTTGAACCAGGGACAAAGCTTGTCCCTGTCCTTTTTTGGTATGACGATTTTTCATGTGGACAAACAATTTAATTGTAGATCTTAAGAAGCCACTTTGCAAACTTTTTTTCTTTGCTTGCAATATCAACCAATCCTAAAAGCAGTATTTTATTTACATATTAACGTTTGTAGATAAAAGCGAAAACGTGCAATATAAGAGTCAGCAAGGAGACCCCGGGGTATTCACATTCTTTTATCTCTCTTACTTCTATTTGATACTCTATGTGTTTAACGCACTTCACTTTGTTTTGGAAATGTAAACATTGTGCATGCATGGCCTTGAAGTCAAGAAGTTTGCATTGTTATCACATGGTTCCGCGTTTAATCCCACTGTGTGGCACCTTGGGCGAATGTTTTCTACCATAGTCTTGGGTTGACCAAAACATTGTGAGTAGAATTTGGTAAAAAAGAAACTGTTCAGAAGCCTGTTGTATATATATGTATGTATGTATGTATGCATATTCATCTTTCCGGTTTTATTTTTCAAATTTCTCGCCAATTGAGAAAGAGCCGGTTTCTAACTTAGATCCAAGGCTCTTTCATCGGAATTTAGACAACATCAGCTGGCTATTTGTGCATGTATGTGTGTATATGTGCGTGCATAGATGTCATTACATGTGTGGATCCGTTCGTTTTGCTTTATATATGTGTTCTCATACGTATGTTTGCATGACTAGATATGCTAAACTTCTGGAAAGTTTTACATATTTTTACAGTTCCATTGATGGCTTGTATCTGTAATTTTCTAATTAGCCTAGTTCTCTCTGATTTTGAGAAGTCTAGCTTCATGTATGTATGTATGTATTTATGTGTGTGTGTGTATGTATGTATGTATGTATGTGTGTCATAAAATATCTATATATATTATATATATAAACTATTCTATCTATCTATCTATCCATCAACCTATCTGTCTGTCTATCGGTCTATCCGTCTGTCTGTCTGCTTGCTTGCTCATTTGTTTGCTTTGTTGTTGTTTCTAGTTTTCCCTTCTGTAGATGTTTGTCAATGTGTTACGTATATATAATTTATGTATGAAAACTGAAATTGTTTATTTATGGATGTGGTTTTATAACTGTGTGTGTGTGTCCTCTTATAACGACACACACACACACACACACACACACACACACACACACACACACACACACACACACATATGTATGCATTACAATCTTTATACATTTATCAAAAATTAGCATTGTTATTCAGAAGTGCTATTTTTGTGTATTTTAAAACGTTCCATTGAGTGTGATTTCTAAGTTTATTCAAGCAGAATTAATAAGATTCATCCTAGTGTTTGCCATTGATTCATTTGTTAGTTTTAGAAATTTTAAACATTGGAAAAGGAAAGTTATGTTCTTGTGAAATATGTCTAGTTATAGTAATATTGATTTCTAATATCGGTACACGGCTACACATTTTGGGGGAGAGTATATTAGATTAAATCAGCCTCAGTATTTGACTGGTACTTTAATTGAAGTGGTTAGGTGGTTTGGCTCATGATCATAAGGTCGTGGGTTCGATTCCCAGACCGAGCAGTATGTTATGTTCTTCAGCAAGGCATATTTTATTTCATGTTGCTCCAGTTTCCACAGCTGAAAATGAGTACTAGCAGTAGCTGGGGGTTAATCCTGCAATGGACAGGTGTCCCGTTTAGGGGGGAGTCTTGCACTCTCAGTTGCTTAACATCAAAGAAACTGATATAAGCTCCGGCTGTAATGAGCCTACAGCCTCAAGAAAGACTTTAACTAACTTATTTAATCAACTGATGGAAGGATGAAATGCAAAGTTGACCTCGGCAATATTTGAACTTAGAATGTAAAGGGACATAAATAAATGCCGAAAGGGATTTTGTTTGATGCTCTACCGATTCTGCCAATGCACTGCCCTGTTTATAATAATATTGATCATGACATATAAGAAATTGTATGTGTGTGTGTGTGTATTTCAAGGAAACTTCATTCTTTTCTCCTAGCTATGCTGGATTCTACATTTTCAAAAGCATTATCCTTTGTTTCAGTTTGAAATTCCACTTAATGTATAGACATGATATCATCATCAATTTTACTTCCATTTTCACATTCCGGCATGGGTCGGGTTGAATTGTGAAGAGCTGCAAACTTCCACACATCTTTGTCCCACAATATCTGCTCTACAGGGCCTCATGTTTTTCAGTCAGCTCTGATTTCTCTCCCAGGGAATGCTACGGGAATCTTCCAGTGCCAACTCAGTTATCTCACAAGTAAATTTCTACTCATGCTTCTGAGCCCTAATTACTTACTTATGCTTCTGAGCCCTAATTACTTACTTATGCTTCTGAGCCCTAATTACTTACTCAGTTCACTGACACTCAGTATTTCTTGCAAGTTTTGCATTGCACATCTATCAAATCATGCTCATTTAATGAAATGCTTGTAGTCTCTGTGCACATTTCCTATGCATCACTTGCACTGGAATACCTGGAAATTCCGAAAACATAAGGTGGTAGCAGAAACTTGCTCTTCTCTACTTAAGAGGCAAGTCTGGGCCAAAGCATTTTTTTTCTTTTTCAAGTCATTTTATTCATTTAGTTCGTGTTCATGCTATGCCCCGCATGATTTATGTCTTGACGCCCTGCTATTTAAAATGGATAAATTTCGCCACTCCAGAAAATCTATCTCTATGATATTTCTGTTGAGTGTTAAATAGCACCCTTAAACATGCTTTCAGTGGATGGTTATATGCCACCGTGAACTTGTATGTATAAATTCCTTGTATATACCTTACATATGCATTTCGCTTGAATCAAGAAACCTCTTTTATTTTCCAGAAGAGGTTGATATATTTGGAAGTTCCTCCACGTATCTACTTGTAGTCATTATGCTCTCCCTTGTTCTTCCTCCTCCTGTGCTAATCATGTCATTTAAATTGCAAAAATTGTCTACGACTACCTCCAGCTAGACATCAAGGAAGTTTACAGCCTCAAGTTCATGACTGATTTATGTTGCTATCGATCCTAGTGCAACTGATACACCTTAAGTCATAGTTTCCTTTCAGCCTGCCAAAGCTTCTACTGCATCATTTTTAAGTTCTTTGATTGCATTGGATACACATTATTGAATTGTGACCTACACTTTTCTGGCATACTATACAGAACCACTTCCCTCTTGCTGATGATTAATGCAGATTTTTTTTGTTTTTACTGCTTAGTCTGGAAAGAAGGCAGCACCCACCATCCTGGAAAGAAGGCAGCACCCACCATCCTGGTTTTTCTTCTTCAGGGCCTCTGAAACTGGTGGGAGGGAGGGAGGGAGGCATCCTTAGACTGGAGAGCTGGCCTGAATGCTTGCAACAGAGTGGACTCTGCTAAGGGAACCTAAGGGCCAGGTGGTGGTGTTAAACTGGGTGATCGATGGATTAAATCTACCACCCAAGTAGGCCACGGTGGGATTTGAACTCAGATGCAAAGAGTTGGAATAAATACCACAAGGCATCTCATCTGATGCTCCAATGATTCCACCAGTCCACCACCCTAGACTGGTACTTTATTTATCTACTCCGAAAGAATGAAAGGCAAAGTTGACCTTGGTGGGATTTGAGCTCAGAGTACAGTGAACCGGAATGAATACTGCAAGGCATTCTGTCTGATGCGCTAACAACTCTGTCAATTTGCACTAATAAGTATATTAGTCTTGGTTACTCAATACCTTTTGTTGCAATTTTGTTTTGTCTGGTTTCAAATAATTTCATCTAAAGTTCTGCAACAGATTCTGATATAGAAATCAAATCATCTATATATTCTTCAAATTTTTTTGTTATGGCTTTGTAATTTAGCGGTTCAGCAATAGAGACCAATAGAATAAGTATTGGGGTCGATCTTATTGACTAAAACCCCTCCAAGGCAGTGCCCCAGCATGGCTGCAGTCAGATGACTGAAACAAGTAAAAGAGTAAAAGGAGGAAGGACAGTACCCATAACCTTTATTTCAATGCCTCTCAGACTGGTGGATTGCAACAGAGTGGAATCTGCTAAAAGCCCCAAAGGTGCAGGTGGTGGCATTAAACTGGGTGATAGATAAAGTCTACAAGGAATTCCCAAGTATAAATAACCAATCACAATCTCCTTTTTGATTGCCTCCATGACTATTATGAATACAACTGGACTAAAATCAGGACCTTGCCGGATGCCTACATATATACTAAATTATATCTCTAAGTCTACTGCCAGTCATTGCCCTATTTTTAGCACCATCATTAATAGCCTCTATTGTCCTCACGAGTCATTTATACATGCCTAGTATACTTATTGCTCTTGATACTATAGCTTATAGTATCCTGTAAAAGATCTTCTCTAGTTCAATTGCACTGCTGTTCCATCAACAGAACTGACCAGTAGGTTGCAGTAAATTATTTTAAAGGAATGTCCTGCCTCCATCCCTACATTGTGGAATTTCTCAATGATTTTCTCTCTATTTAAATTAACGTTATCTTGCATTATTTGGAAACTCATCTGTACAGAAACCTCATTCAACTTTTATACCTTTTTTCTCTGTGTCATAGGGGTTCTCCATATTCTCACAACCTTTAGTTTGAACTCCCTGACCACTATGTTGATGGCTGCATGCCTCACCAGAAATGGATTTTGTATTTATGGTACAGGCATGGCTGTGTGGTTAAGAAGTTTGCTTCGTAACCATGTGGTCCTGGGTTCTCTCCCACTGCGTGGCACCTTAGGCAGGTGTCCTCTACTATAGCCTCAGGCCGACTGATACCTTGTGAGGGAGGGAAATTGGGAGACAGAAACTGTGTTGAAGCCTGTCATATATATATGTATCATCATCGTCGTTTTTACGTCTGTGTTTCCATGCTAGCCTTGGATGGACGGAGATTATTTTGAGGTAGCATTTTATGGTCAGATACCCTTCCTGTCACCAACCATACTGATTTTAAGTATGAGAATTATATTACTGATCTACCAAATGACTAGGCATTTTGTTTTATGGAGATGTAAACAAATGTCACTGACCGATCGATAAATGGTGTAAGTGATGACAAGCCCACACACATACACATATGATGGGCTTCTGCAGTTTCTGTCTATCAATTCCACTTACAAGGCATTGATCAGCTCAACGAGGCTATAGTAGAAGACACTTGCCCAAAGCACCATGCAGTGGGAGAGAACCCAGGAGCACGTGGTTACAAAGCAAACTTCTTAACCACACAGCTATGTCTGCGTACATATGTGTATGTACATATGTGTGTGTGTGTGTGTGTGCTTGCCTGGGCTTGACACCGTTTATCGCTCAATTAGGCGGTGATGTTTGTTTACATCTCCATAAGACAAAATGTCTGGCCATTCGGTAGTATAATTCCCATACTTAAAATCAGTATGGTTGGTGATAGGAAGGGCATCCAACTGCAAAATGCTACCTCAAAAGATCTTCATCCAACTCATGCTAGCATGGAAACATGGACATAAACATGATGATGATGGCTATGCCAAGCCATTTTTAGGTTAGCTTTAACTATATATTGTTAACCAATACAGCTATGCTAGAGCATTTTCACATGAGCACTAACTCATCGTCATCATCATCGTCGTTTTTACATCCATTTTTCCATGCTGACATAGGTTGGATGGTTTTTGTTTTTGGAGCAGTATTCTACAGTTTGAAGCCCTTCATGTCACCAACACTTACATATTTTTACACGCACACTCACACATATAACTTCTGCCTCACACACTTGTGGAAAGAGACATACGTAATCACATGAAACAACATGTACATTTTGTAGCACCGATTATAACAGTG
>JAOPJM010520370.1:0-10661 GCA_027124095.1 Muusoctopus leioderma
CAACTCTGTCATACATACATACACATAAATATATATATATATATATATATATATATATACATACATACAAACACACCACAAAATGTAGATGGATTAAGTTGGGTGGTGTATATTATATAAAAGACGTGAAACAACAACTAAACAAAAAATAATCAAAATTAAATAACAAAAAAAAATAATAATCAACGCCATAATCTCAATCAGATTAGTCTAAGACTGTCACTGGATTGAACTGGATTGGACCGGATCGGATTGGATTGGTAAAATACATCTATTAGATTATGTGTGTGAGTATCAGTTATTTGAAAGTGGTGGCCCATGATCTTGCTGAAGTAATTCCACACAAACATATCATATATATTATATTCACACATGTCTCACTTATTCAACCTGCTAGAAATAGCAGCCAAGTCTCCCTCAAATGACACCGTATTTGTCTTAGAGAAGAGAAGGACATATTGGATAATGCCGTCAGAGATAAAACTATACGCGGAAAAGAGAAAAAAAGAAGAAGAAAAAAAGGACTGGATGGTCATGGTTGGAACGCCTTTGATAATAGGTCTTTCTCAATCAAGGTCGACCTGGAGTTAAACAACAACAACAACAACAATAGTTACTACACACTGGTTTATTCGGACTAGTGTCCTCACCCTGGTTGCTATGATCACAATGTTTTGGTCGTTCGACCCTCTGGCCTTCTTCAGGGGGCCTGTCCTGTTACTACGGGACAATAGCATAGTCAATATAAGCACTAGTTTAAGTGTTAAAGTGTGCTAGTTAAGCTGTTGAGCGCGAGTTCAATCCTTAGGTTAGTGTAACAATATACTCTGATTTAATTCAGAAAAGTAATAGCCAATGCGAAGATATCTCGGGGCATGGACAACGGAATGAGAACTACCTACCCCCATGGTGTGAATAAAGGGTTCGGTTCAAAATTCCAACAACATCACCTAACAGGCTAGAGGCACCTGAAGAAGGCGGGAGGATACAACAGGTGCAATGTTGTGATTATAGCAGCCAGGATGAGGGTCACTAGAAACTAGTCCGAATAAACCAGTATGTAGTAACGATAATTCCTCATCTCAGAAATTCAGACAAAAACAAACTATAATATACAGGAGACACCAAGAGACCTGCTAAAAATAGCAGCCAAATCTCTCCTCACAGCACACCCTAGTGTCTTTAAAAAAAGGGGGGAAGGATACATTGGATAATGTAGTCAAAGATTTTAAAAAATGATGCTCGTAAAAAAATAATACAGGATGGTCATGACTGGAACGCCTTTTGTCATATGTCTGCTTAATCAGCCATGTCACCATTTGCGAAACTTTCAAGCGATTTAAAGCTACAGGCTCAGTTGAAGGCCAAATAATCTCAGTGGAACACAGCCATCTGTTACCATTCATTCATAACAAAGTCCTCACAGTTCAATACAGCAGGCTTCAAAGGTGCTCTCTATCTCCTACAGCTCTGTTCAAAAGGTGTCTAAAATCTAGTGGCATGGACAGTTTTAACATTTGTCAATGGTTCAGAATTGTGCAAACATCGTTTTTATGTCCATGTTTCTCCATGCTAGCATGGGTTGGATGGAGATTTGTTTCTTGAGGCAGCATTTTATGGTCAGATGCCCTTCCCTGTCACCAACCATACTGATTTTAAGTATGGGAATCCTACCAGCGAACTACCAAACGGCCGGGCATTTTGTTATATGGAGAGATGTAAACAAATGTCACTGACCAATTCAAGGGATAAAGGTATCGAGTGATACCGACATCCAATGGGTTAAACATGGTACAGTTGAAACCAAACACCTGCCCGACTGTGGGGCTCCCAATGAAGTGACTGGCTGGAGAGTACACTGGTTGGGGTACATTGGCTGGAGAGTACACTGTCTGGGGTACACTGTCTGGAGAGTACACTGGCTGGGGTACACTGTCATTACATCAATATTATCTATCTGTATCGCCCTATATTACTGCCAACACATGCACAGATACACACGCATACAGATACACACACACACATCATTCCCTCACACATGCACAGATACACACACACATCATTCCCTCACACATGCACAGATACACACACACACATCATTCCCTCACACACACATCATTCACTCATACATACACACATATCATTCCCTCACACACATGCAGATACACACACATCATTCCCTCACACATACATACACATACACACATTCCCTCACACATACATACACATACACACATTCCCTCACACATACAACATGCACAGATACACACACACGCATCATTCCCTCACACACACGCATCATTCCCTCACACACACACATCATTCCCTCATACAGATACACATCATTCCCTCACACATACACATCATTCCCTCACACATACATACACACACACATCATTCCCTCACACATACACACACTCTCTCTCTCAAAAAAAACGTGGACACCATTAAAAATGGAGAATGTAAAAAAGAAAATTAACAATAGACAAAAAAAAACATGAGACATATCTTGTTGAGCAGGAAATCATATATTATATATTTTGTAAAGCAGGAAATCATATTACATAATTCGTAGAGCAGGAAATCATAATATTACATGTTTTGTAGAACAAAAGATCATATCACATATTGTAGAACAAAAAAATCACATTACATATCTGGTAGAGCGGGAAATCATATTACATACTTCGTAGAGCAGGAAATCATATTACATGTTTTGAAGAGCAATAAATCATATTATATATCTTTGTAGAGCAGGAAATCATATTACATATTTGGTAGAACAAGAAATCATAATATCAAATATGTCTTGGAGCAGGATTTTCATATTAGATATATTATAGAGCAGGAAATCATGTTACATATTTTGTAGAGCAGGAAATCATGTTACATATTTTGTAGAGCAGGAAATCATGCTACATATTTTGTAGAGCAGGAAATCATGTTACATATTTTGTAGAGCAGGAAATCATATATTTTGTAGAGGAAGAAATCATACCGGGTATATTGTAGAGCAGGAAACCATATCAGGTATATTGTAGAGCAGGAAATCATATTAAATATTTTGTAGAGTTGGAAATGATATCAAGGATATTGTGGAACAGGAAACCATATCAAATATATTGGAGAGCAGGAAACCATATTACATATTTTGTAGAGAAATAAACCAATAACTTGTAGAGCAGGAAATCATATTGCATATTTTGTAGAGTAAGAAATCATATTATGGAGCTAGCAGGAAATCATAATATTAAATATCTTGTAAAGCAGGAAATCATACTACACACTTTGTAGAGGAAGAAATCATAATATTAAATATCTTGTAGAGCAGGAAATCATATTAAATATTTTGTATCACATATCCTGTATAGTAAGAAATCGTAATAACACATATATTGTAGAGCAAGGAGTCATACTACTGAATATCTGGTATAGCAAGAAATAACAGCAAAGTATATTTCATAGAACTAGAAATAATAAAATATATATGTATATATGTATATATATATATATAGTAGAATATCAAACGGTAACAACGTATATTTTATGGAACAAGTAATAGTAAAAGGCCTATATATTGTACAGAGAACATTAAACATGATGTATCTCATGGGGTAAAATATAGTAATGATATATATCTTGTAGGGTTAGAAAAGATAACTATATATTGTGTGGAACAACAAATGTTAACAATGTATATATATATATATATTGTAGAGTAACAAACTGTAACATGGCATATCATGCATATTTGAAATGAAAAATATTTTATATTGTATGTATCACATGGAATAAGAATGGTAGTATGATGTATTTGGTGGATTTAAAAGGGGATAATAATGTGTATTGCATAGAATGAGACACAGTAATATGGTAAATCTTGCAGATCTAAAACGGATAATATTGTTTATTGCATGGACTAAGAAATGGTAACATGGTATACAGTGGTGTCACTTAATTTAACCCTTTCGTTACTGTATTTCTAATGAAATATACTGCCTATGATTTTCAATTAATTTTTTTAAATAATCAAGAATTTGGAGGAATTTAGTAAAATAACAACATTTCTTATTAAGTTGGTGTTTGGAACATAACTTAACAAAATGTTATTACATAAAATTATAATGGGAGGTTTAAATTTAAATATGAACACTTTAAAACAAATGGTTAAAGTGTTCTAATGAAATACACTGCCTATGATTTTCAATTAACTAAAAAAAATAATCAAGAATTTGGAGGAATTTAGTAAAATAACAAACTTTCTCAGTATTAAGTTGGTGTTTGGAACATAACTTAACAAAAAGTTCTTACATAAAATTATAACGGAAGGTTTAAATTTAAATAAGAATACTTTAATACAAATGTTTTTTTATCATAAAACCAGGGACGGTTTCAGGTGGTTTGGTATCAAAAGGGTTAAGAAGAACCAAGAAACTTAAGATAGATGATTAGAAATATATCCAGACACAACAATTAGAAATACTTGAATGAATATTATTTGTTTATCCATAAATATGATTTCATTGGGAAAGTTTTGACAACTTTTAATCACTTGAATATTTCTTTGTCACATTAGCAAAATACAGTCATTTCATTAATATGTTGATATTTACTTTTTGAGACAGCTAAATATATCTAAAATAGTATAAGCACATGAAACAGCGGAGATCAAAATATAGACGTGTACATGTATATGTAACATACTTATGTACATCTAAACGTGCAATGGCTCTCGCTGTGGGTTTTTTCTTGAACAACTTCTCCCCCACTTCTGACTCAAACTCCACAGCCCTGTATGCCCGTGTGTGTGTGTGTGTGTGCATACGCATGCATGCATTTGTAATATTTTGTATTTGTCAAAATATATTTACATATTGTTGCATAGTGATAAGGCTTTTTGTTGAAAATTTACTTCATTAATGCTTATTGGCCTACCCTGATTATTTATTCATGGCATGTGCCTGATATATATACATACCTACATGCACATACACACACGCACATACACACACTCACACACACACATTCACACACAAGTATATATACTAATGTGAATATATAAGGGAATTCTTTTGTTGTTGTTGTTGTTGTTGCCAAACTCAACTTTGAAGAATATTCTTTCTTTTGTTCATTCAGATACTGGTCATGGGACATTGTATACATCTGGACAAGATGGCATCATCTACTCTAAATCTTTGGAACGCCATTTCTATCCAAGTTACTTCGAACTTGCTGATTTCTACAAAGTGAAATCTATCCGTGGTGTTTACTTGGCTAGCAGAATACAGTCAGACATGAGTATTTCAACAGTAATCACCTTTGACCGAGGTGGTATTTGGCAGGAGATTGAACCACCTAGTGGTATTCCTTGTGCAGACAACACGGTAAAGATAGTTTCCCTTTGAGAAATTGAAAATTCCTTCTTTTCATGCTTGCATGGGTTGGATGGTTCTTCAAATTCTAACATTTATTCTGGGTGTTTTATGATTGGATATTCTTTGTAATGCTAACCACCCTCTCACTATATCAATTGCTATATGCATAAGACAATATCATTGGAAAGAGGTTTTGGCTTATAACTTCTGATCTGGTTGTTCAACCTGGACATCAGCTTGGCTAATTGCTTTCTTTGTATCTTGGATAATATTAATATCATTGGTAGTATCTCCAGTAGTCTAGGGCAGTGGTTCTCAAACTTATTTTGTCACGAAACCCATACCTATATTTTACAGACAACCCCCGCCACCATAATTTGAATAAGACACTAAATGAAACAAAAATTGTTTTAGAGAGAGAATTTATTTGAAAATCGTGAATACCATTTTTTTATATATAAAAATAGATTTTATTAAATTTTATTAAAAGTCACTTTATCTCATGGAACCCCAGAATTTTTTTCACGGAACCCACTTTGAGAAACACTGATCTAAGGGACTATTTGAGTTCAGAACTAAAAATCAGTGAAATACTAGTCAGCTATACTGCTCCCATTGCTTACATCTGTTAACTGTACTTTCCCATGGTACCTATTTACTACCAGTGGGAATTAAGTATCTTTAATGGAGACATATTGCAGTACTGTATACAGATCAGCTCTTTGGTTACTTGCACAGTTATGACTATCATAATTGTTAGCTACATATATTTGTGGACTTAAGACCTCTCACTGGGTATTGAAGTCAAGAAAATCTTTAGTCTAGATGAGACAAAGTGATTATGTTGACCATTTTAGAATTAACATTCTTCAGTATTTTAGCATATTTGAAACATATAGAGCCTCTATCTAATTAATTTCTACATACAAAACTTATTGCAGTTCTAAGTAATAATGTTTTTTTCTTTCTTTTTTTTAATAATTAGTCATCGAAGTTCCTTTTAAAGTGTATCAAAAATTAAGTTCCTTGTCAGATCAGAACACACAGTTTACAATAGGACACAAAATTGTGACCAAAAACTTGCAGTCAGTGACCTTGTCCTGGGTAATAAATAATGTTTACATACTTGTGATAGTTTTAATGGTCAATAAAATAGAAAGCATGGATAAAGCCATCTATTAATTGTTTCATTATTGTTGGTTATGGACTCTTATCGTTTTCAAGTTGTACATAAGAAAGAAAAAAAAAAACTTTGATGTTCTGATAATCTCTTCTATTACAGAAAAGCTGTCATCTTCACATCCACAATGTGTACAGTAAAAAACGGCATGTCAATGTTGAGGTTCCTCTCAGTACCTCAAGTGCTGTTGGTTTAATTTTAGTACATGGTAAGTTATAAATTTCATCATTTTATTTGTATAGATTGCTGTAGTTATGTGTTTTGAAGGATTCAGATATTTACATGTTTTACTATTTAATAGCCCTGGCCAGCTTTAGTTAAAAGGAACTTTGGCATAAATACTGTCAATTGAAACTTAAACACATTAAGTATTTGTTCTTACTAATGATTGATGATGGTTTCTCTGTTGTTTTCGGCAATGAGTGTTCCATTGTTTGATCAACAGAACGGCCTACTCGTTGAGTTAACGTGTAAGCAAGCGGTTGAGCATTCCATAGACGCGTGTACCGTTAATGTAAAATACTCAGGCAGAATCAGCGTGACACAGTGTGTGACAAGGCTGGATCTTTGAATTACAGGTACAATCCATCCGATGGGGGAGGGGGCTTCCATGTAGTTTGCATATCTACCCAAATTCACTCACAAGGCTTGGGTCGACCTGAAGCTATGGTAAAGACACTTGCCCAAGATGCCACACAGTGGGATCGAACCCAGGACCTCGTGATTGCAAAGCGAGCTTCTTAACCATTCGGCCATACTACTAATTTTATAAATCACTGCAAGAATTTAAAATCTAAACAGAAACGCACTAAATTACTTTTCAGTTATGCAGACTACTTGATCACTCAACCAGTGAGTCATCTTTTTCGTAGAGGATTTCAAATAAATAAAGAAAGAAATCATTGTCGCTGTTTTAGGACCTTGCATAAATCACTATCTTGTTATGTGAAGGGTGCCTGTTTTTCTGATAGTTTTGAACCAGTAAAACCATCATCATCATCATCATCATCATTTACCCATGCTGTCATGGGTCGGACAGATGATTTCGGTCTGAGTCATTTCCTGTTTGGAATCACCACTCTCTTAGACGGATCGGCAGCCCTCGTCTTACTCGTATGTTTCATTTGGCTTGGTTTCTATGACTGGATGCCCTTCCTATCACCAACCACTTTACAGAATGTACTGGGTGCATTTTATCATGGCACCAACACTGGAAAGGTTGTCATGTTCATGGCACAACTAGAGAGCCCTCTCTACCCTACATTTTCACTTTACAGAGTGTACTGGGTGCAGTTTATCATGGCACCAACACTAGAAAGGTTGTCATGTTCATGGCACAACTAGAGAGCCCTCTCTACCCTACATTTTCACTTTACAGAGTGCACTGGGTGCATTTTATCATGGCACCAATGCTAGAAAAGTTGTCATGTTCATGACACAACTAAAGAGTCCTCTCTACACTATCTTTCTCTGTTCGATTGCCAACCACTTTACAGAGCGTACTGGGTGTATTTCATCATGGCACCAACACTAGAGAGATTGTTATGGTAGCAACATGACTAGAGAGTCCTCTCTACCCTGTGTTGTCTCCATTTGGCTGCCAACCACTTTACAGTTCAGAGTTACTGCTCTCCTAGACGTGTTGCCTTCACTGTTGCTTGTGTAATCTATGCCTCCTAGTAATTATTATTGTGTATATAATATGTTATTGATTTTGCATCCTAATTCTAATGTGTCTTGCATTGTTTCCTGTTTCTTAAAACATTAGTAAATCTAAAAAATAGAAAATGTTTAGATCGTTCATTGTACGTTCATCGTTTATATCTGTTTTTCCATGCTAGCATGAGTTGGAAATTTTTTTGTTTCGGGAGCAGTATTCTACAGCCGGATGCCCTTCCTGTCACCAACCCTTACATATTTTTGTATGTAAGGTAGTTTTTCCACGAATCACTATATACTATAATATATATATAGTCTATTTTATAATATATAATATATTTTTACATATCAAACAATTTATTTCATTTTTTTTTCAGGCCACGTAGCAAATACTTTGCAAACCACTGAACCTGATGTTTTTGTCACTAGTGATGGTGGTTATACATGGCGTAAAGTAAGGATATGATGTTATATTTATTATATATCTTTGCTTTTAAGAACAATGTAGCTTATCATGTCATAATTAAGACAGTTTTTATTTAAATAATGAGTTCATTTAGTAATTTTGATGTTAGCTGATCAGATTAAAGGATTGATTAACACTTTTGATACCAACTCGTCTGAAACCGCCCCTGTTATATGATAAAAGCCCCTTTGTTTTCAGTGTTCATATTTAAATTTAAACCTTCCATTATAATTTTATGTAAGAACTTTTTGTTAAACTATGTTCCAACTTAATAACAAGAAAGTTAGTTATTTTACTAAATTCCTCCAAATTCTTGATTATTTTCAAACTTAATTGAAAATCATAGGTAGTGTATTTCATTAGAAATATGGTAACGAAAGGGTTAAAGTATAAAACTATAATTAATAATTAAAATAAGTATATATCGTCATTTTTACAACCATGTTTCCATGTTGGCATGGTTTGGACTGAGATTTTTGAGGCAGTATTTTACGACCAGATGCCCTTCCTGTCACCAACCATACTTATTATTTTTAAGTATGAGAATTATACCATTGAACAGCCAAGCAGCCAGACATTTTGTTTTATGGAGAATGTAAACAAATGTCACCGGTCGCCTAAGCGATGACAAGCACACGCGCACACATGCACACACTCGCATATACATCTACATATATACAACCAGCTTCTCTCTCAGTTTCCGTCTACCAATTTCCCTCACAAAGCATTGGTCATCCTGAGGCTATAGTAGAAGACACTTGCCCTAGGTGTCATGTAGTGGTATAGATCCCCAGAACACGTGGTTACAAAGCGAATTTCTTAACCACACAGCTATGTCTAGGAATTGACTTGGTCCGAAGTTACCCATATAATTGAATATATTGGAATTTATATAATTTCGTATTTAATTGTAAGTTTATATACATTTTAAAGCTGGTTGTATACATTAGTTATTTGAATTTTTGTGTCAATAATTCATTGTTAATTGCCCAAAAATGAATGCTATTTAGCATCCAATATGAAGTATATTTGTGTACCTCTGCCATAATAAATGAAATTTACTTTAATCATAAATCAGTTTTATTATAATTATAAACTTTCTTTGATTGTTCTCTGGGTTTTGACTGTTTAACCCTTCCGTTACCATATTTATAATGAAATACACTGCCTATGATTTTCAATTAATTTTGAAAACAATCAAGAATTCGGAGGTATTTTGTAAAATAACTAACTTTGTCGTTATCAAGTTGATGTTTGGTACATAATGAAAAGTTCTTACATAAAACTATAATGGAAGGTGTAAATTTAAATATGAACACTTTAAAACAGGTGTTTCATCATAAAATCAGGGGCGGTTTCAGGTAGGTTGATATCAAAAGGGTTAATCTTCTTTATTTTTCTTTATCAATGTCAACGTTGTATAGAAAATGAAATGCTCTCATTATATATATATTTGGATTGGCAAAATTGGCGGAGCGTCGGACAAAATGCCTTATGATATTTGTTCTGGCTCTTTACATTCTGAGTTCAAATCCTGCCAAGGTCAACTTTACCTTTCATCCTTTTGGGGTCGATAAACAAAGTACCAGGCAAGTACTGTAATCGATGTAATCAACTTACTCCTCCCCACAAAATTTCTGGCCTTGTGTCTATGTAAGAAATCGTAATATTTTTTTTTTTATTGTAAGAGTTATATTTAGTTTAAGATTATTTTTATAAAAAAATAGCTTGTTAAAAAGTTGACAGAATTATCTCCCTTTATAGTATTTAGAGTGAGGTGTGCATGAAAGAAGTTCTGGGAACTGAGTGGTGTGCTAATGAGGAGGGCAGTGTCGCTGAAACTGAAGGGAAAAGTGTATGCTGCATGTGTGAGAAGTGCCATGATTTATGGGAGCGAGACATGAGTGATGAACGTGGAGCAGCAGAGAAGGCTGGAAAGAACGGAAATGAGAATGGTCCGATGGATGAGTGGAGTATCACT
>JAOPJM010520396.1:0-10660 GCA_027124095.1 Muusoctopus leioderma
ATGATGATGATGATGATGGTGATGATGATGATGATGATGATGATGATGATGATGATGATGATGATGATGATGATGACGATGTTGATGTTGATGTTGACGAAGATGTTGATGGTGATGTTGAGATTGCAGTTAATTTACTGTATATTGATGGTGTTGATAATGATGCTGATGATGTTGTTGATACTGATGATAATGGTGATGTTGATGATAATGATGATGATGATGACAACGATGAGGATGCTGATGGTGATAAAGATGATGATGTTTTTTTTATAATGATGATCATGATGATGATGATGATGCTGATGCCACTGATGCTGTTGATAATGATGATGATGTTGATAATACTATTTGGAATGTGGTTAATTACATTGTATGCTGATGATGTTGATGATGTTGATGATGTTGATGTCGACGATGATGTTGAGATTGTGGTTAATTTAGTGTATGTTGATGATGTTGTTGATAATGATGATGCTAATGATAATGGTGATGATAATGAGTACTGATTTTGTAGTCGTGAAACAAAAACAATGTGTTTCTGGACAGAGCACCTTATGCTAGTTTTGCTTCAGTTCACCTAGCTGTTGGTAGGAACTGATACCAGATCACTTAGGAATGTTACCGGTGATTGACAATATCTCATACAAGGGAAGATCTATCTATCTCTTCTGATTAATTTTATGAAACTAAGGCTAAGAACTGCCTCTTTACATGAAATACTCATCAATTCTACAGTTCTCCCACTGCTTAAAGTTGTATAATGTTACTTTATCTTAAAATCCCGTTGTTGTTTTTTTTAGAAATGAGTGATGGTAATATTGTACTCACTAGTCATATTGGGAGAGTCAATCTTGGTTCAAGACCATTGTTAAATGTGAGTATCCAAACCTCTCCATGCATCTGTGTGTGTGTGTGTGTGTGATGAAAAAAAAGCAAACTTTTCTAGTTAGCTTTTTAATTCTCCTTGCAAACTTAACCCGTCACCCAGATTAACATTTAACAGTACCACTTGGCTCCTGACTGCTTCTAATAAAGTCAACTATGTTGCAAGCATTTGGGCAAAGACTCCAGTCTTCTCTTCCTTCTACCATTCAAAGACTGTAGGTGAGACTGTTCGGGGACTAGCGGATATGTTTAGGGAATATCTGTTAGATGTCCGCTGAAACAATACTGGTCACCTGTGGCCCACCACTTCAACTCACCTGATCACACTTCTCTGCCCCTTTTCGTCTTACATCACGGTTCTCCTGTAACCCGGTCGCAATGCGAACAACGACTATTTTTCCACCTTGGTATGGCACATACATAAGGTTTGAATAACCGATTCGCCTTCCTCTAGCAATATACTTCAACACACACACCCACATACCAAAAGTATCACCACCCACACAAAAGATAACTCACACAACCGTCACACACACACACACACACACACACATACACACAGCCTTCGTATATTCTTGCATAGTCTACATCCACTTTCACCCTTCACACACACACACACACACACACACACACGCACACATACACACAACATATCACACGACAATCTCCGTTTGCCTACAACTCACTTAACTCTCCTGCAACAATCTCTTGCCTGACAATCCCCTCCTCTTCTTCTTCCATCACTTTTATCTTGCCACCATGGGAGACATACGCAAATCGCGTATATGTTTCTCCTTCCAAAATTTCCTTTCACTTCTTTTCCCGTCGAAAGGACACAGTTCGAAACGTCGAACACTCTCTATTTCTTCCTTACAGCGTAAAACTAAAAAAACTATATACTGTGTACTCTTGTTCGCTGTTTTTATAATTTTTTTCGTTTGTTTTGTGTTGTTCCTGATACTTGTTCCCTGGATTAACTACCACGCTAACGCAGACTGTGATCTAGATTATTGGATTACACTCAATTGGGATTACATCGGATTTGATCTGTTATTATTATACTGAAGCCGAGGTCAACTGTGCCTTTCATCCTTCAGTGGTCGATAAAATAAAGTACCAGTCAAGTACTAGGTCGTTGGCCTTGTGCCTCAGTTAGAAATAATTATTTTACTGAAATGAATACTAGAGTCGATATAATCGACTAAAATTATTGAAGGCGACGCCCCAGTATGGCTGTATTCCAGTGACTGAAACCAGTAAAAGAGTATATATTTTCACAATCCTACACCATCAAATGCCGCTTTCAAACGAGAAAGAAGAGATGATTAGTGTTTCCGTTTTCTGTTAGTGGCTGCTAAAATAATTTAGACCGTTGAGGAACTTTAACTGAAAACTTCATTTTTCCATCAAGTGATGTTGTTGTTATTGTTGTTTAGTCCTAGATTAGCTCTGATGGAGCAGACCTATGTTTAAATATGTTCCAGCCATGACCATCCTGTCTTGATGCATAGTGTATATATATACAGAGCTGGATTAAGGCGAACTGATGCCCCAAGCACAGCCTAACAATGTTAGCCCCCATCGACCCTTCCATTGTCTAACTGACACCACATTAAGACATAATAATTTTTAACATAAGCACAAGGCTACAAATTTGATGGGAAGAATTAGTCGATTAAATCGTCGACCCCAGTACTTGACTAGAATTTTATTTTAATGACCCTGGAAAGATGAAAGTAAATGTTGACCTCGGCAGGATTTGAACTCAGAACGTAAAGAGCTTAAACAAATACCGCAAGGCATTTTGTCCGACACTCTAACAATTCTGACAACCCGAAATAAGTGCAGAAATGGGAAATAAAAGTAGACAAAAAATTCAGTTTTCTTCCAGGCCATTTCCCAGGTCAAAACCCACAACTATATTAAATATAATCTGTTTTTTACATTTTATTTATTTAACACTAAATGGCAGTAAGCAATATAAGAAAATTACTTTCTTATATCTAGGGCAACAGGAAACAATGCATATTTTCACACTTTTTTATTAATTAAAAAAAAACTGTTATAATTTACCACATGCACCATGGTAAATTCGGCACTGAAAAAAAACTTTGTTGCGCCCGCCATCTGTTGGTACCCGGAACACGTGCTTATATTGCTTAATGGTTAATCCGGGGTTGTGTATATAGGGCTACATTATCCAACACGCTCTTCACTTTTAAAGTCAATAGGATATGATTTCAGGGAGATATAGATGCTATTTCTAGCAGGTAGCGTAAAACACGTAGAGGCTCATTCGTTGGCTCGAATTAATATATCTTTTTTTTTTTTTTTTTTTTGGTGAGAGGAAAACCAATAGCGCTGAGATATATATGTGTTGCTGTTTAGGGGTTTAGTAGGTTGTGAATAGCAAAAATACCTTTACATATGAATTTCAATTTCTAAATTTAAGAAAAACAAACTTTATTAACAATTATCCAGAAAATAAATTAACATTAAACCGAGACAACGAGAGACCCTCTTCGGCAGGGGGTGGCAGCCTCTTACCGGTTAGAGGGCAGAAGCAAAGTGTGTGGAGTGATCGCGGGCCAACTTCTATTGAACTATTATATTATATCCTATAACTAAGAAATGAAAGTAATAATAATTGTTTCTAACATTGGCACAAGGCCAACAATACCCAAGTACTTGACTGGTACTTTATTGTATCGACCCCGGAAGGATGAAAGGCAACGTTGACCTCGGCGGGATTAGAACTCAGAGCGTTGAGAGCCAGAACGAATACTGCAAGGGATTGTGTCCGGCGCTCTAACGACTCTGCCCCAAAAACATAGAACTGTGGATTAAATTTATTTTATTTAAGTTGACATTTATGCCATAACGGATACAACAAGTAGTGTATTACTTGATGGTGTTTAACTCTCGAAAGTGTTTCAACACCAGATGACTGGCTGGATGAAGCCAGAAGCACAACGTTTTCCAAAATGGCCATCAGTAGTTCGTGTTCTTAACTTGCGTTTCGAGTATTTTATTTTTGAAAATAGTTCCTTACAAGTATAAGTGCTGCCAAATATCGATGCCATTAAAAAAGAAATTATTTTTTATTTATTTATTTATGTATATGTTTTGCATGATCTGTCAAGTTGGGATAAAGCCCGGGTTCGAGAAAATATTTCTCATAGAACTCTAGTAGAGATACACCCTCTACATGAAATTTGGATGTTAATAGATCATTGCATTGTATCTCAATGCGTTCCATTAGAACATTTTCTGGTACGGTGTCCACTTCCACATCAAATGGAGTACTAAGTAGTCTGAAATCGCCTGTGTGTGAACGAATGTAAGCAAAATCTGGAGGAAAAGCTAGTTCTTAAGTCACGTATCACAGCAACAAATATGCTGCTGTCTGTAGATTTGATCTCTCCGAGTGCAGGGAAATGAACATAGTTTGATTTTTCCAGCTGACGTTCCCACGGTCGTAGTGTTGTTTCAAAGGCGAGAATGTATCTCTACATGTCATTTATCAGCTGATTTTTTCCCCATGAAGCTGCAAATTCAGGTTGTTTTAATGAGATGTTAAATCCACTAGAAATGCTAGGCTTAGATGTCATTTGGGATCACAAAATTTCGTGGCATTCACATTTTTATTCTCAAGGAATGTAGCTATTTCTTCCCGCAGTGCATATACTCTTTCTTGCGTAGCGCCTCGACTGAGCCAGCGAAAGTCGCAGAAGTAAAGCAAATCTCCGTACTGATTATCTGATTCCGACAAAAGTTGCCGAAATTGACGGTGGTTCATACCTCGAGCGAGACAAGATCGCGTCTACTGCTTTTACCACTATGTTTGTGACGGCACATTATTTGAGAAAATTATTCAAGAATGTTCTCTAATCTAATCTTACAGAATATTGAAAGCGGTTTATTTTATTGGTAAATAATGTGTAATTACAAATACGTTAACGACATAATTCTTTCTAAAATATTATCGAATCTAACGTATTAAAAACTGTAAATTATGTGTTTTCGAAAATAATATAAAATTGGTAAAACGATTATTTGTTAAAATTTTCTTTCTACTTTTAAATTTGATAAGTACATAACTTTAAAAATTTAGATAAAACTCATTTAAAACTTAATACTCTTAATAAATATAATTTTCGAAACTTAGCTTCATAACTAGAATATATATATCCCTTGTTTAGAATTATTTGACAACACGTCTGAACTGAGTTTTCTGGGAGTGACTGTCTTAGACTCCAAGTGGCTTCCATTGAATAAATTAGCAACGTAAATCTAGAATGTTCTGGCATGATCTTGTACAGTACGGAATATTGAAATATTGGTTAAATTTAAAGGTAAATTATGTGAATATTACATTATAAGAAGAGTACACAGAGATAGTAATAACAAATGTATTTTGGTTATAGTGTGATGTTTTAATTATAGCAATTACTAGTTAGCAAAATATCACATCGAAATTAACCGGTATTTTTTTCTGGACACTGCGGGCCGGGTAGATACCATACATTCGTTTGGGGAATGCAGACCGGATAATTTCGGCTGGCAGGCCGGAACATTCCCGGAGACCGTAGGGTACCGACCACTGCTCTACATGATCACTTGACTGTTAGAAATAGCAGACAAATCTCCCTCATATTACACCCCCACCTTCTCGAAAAGGAAAAAAGACATTGGATAATGTAGTCCTAGATATGCAGTTCCATATAGAGAGACGGAACGGTCATGGCTGGAATTCCTTTGATCATAAGTCTGCTCAATTAAGGCTGACCTAGGGCTAAACAACAACAATATTGACAGTAAAAGGCAGAATTGGTAAGATCGTTCGGCAAAACGTTCTGTGGTATTCAGTTAAGTCTTTTTACGTTCTAAGTTCAAATCCCACCCGGAACTACTTTGACTCTCAGCCTTCCAAAGTCATTAAAATAGCAATTAAGGGCATTTATAAATAAATATTTCGCTTCAGATAGCAACCATACAACATACAATGCTGTATTGTTGTTGAGGCCAAAAATACATATCTTATAGAAGAAATAAATATTCGAAAATTACTATGAAGCATGAGTGTGTGGTTAAGAAGTTCACTTACCAACCACGTGGTCCCGGGTTCGATCCCACTGCACCACACCTTGGGTAAGTGTCTTCTACCCAACACGTCCGGGTGACCAATGCCTTAACTACCTTATCAGAATGAAATTTTGTTAACGGAAACTCTGCACAAGCCCGTTGTATATGTATGTGTGTATGTGTATGTGTGCGTGTGTGTGTGTGTGTGTATGTGTGTATATTTCGCCGATGTATATCGGCAAAAAGTGTAAACGTCGGTGAGAAAACCAATAAACCGGTGCGTTCGAATAAAAATACCTTGTAGTGTTTATAATGTCTGAGTTGCACAGACACTCCTTTTCTCTCTCACCATCAAAAATGCAGTGAACCATTAGAAACCTATAACCATAAAATGCATGATGTAAATAAATAACTCGTCACCAACATCATTTTCAAATATTCTTATAAATACATTTAATTTAGCACACGGACACCCTAAATGCAACGGGTCACAGATGTTTTTTGATTTAAGCTTATTTAACTACATTTATTGTAAACTTGTATGAAAATGTTGGTGACTAATGGTATTAGTATTGGTATTAAACATTTATTTTCGCTGTAGTACATGTATTTGTTGCCCTAATCATCCATACGACTTATGTTGTAGGATTGCAGCCTCAATCTTATGCTGGAAAAAAAAATATATCATAATGAAAAATCGACAAGACGCTGAGTTAAATAATCCAATCAATAATTACTCTTTGAGATATGGAAATTTTATGAATTTCCAATGAATTTAAATCTGCCAGACGTTGCCTGGAGCAAGCACCGTCAATTCTAGCTGGCCATTTGCAATGAGGCGAGTTTCCCACGAGCAATTAAAGAAGAAAAAAGAAATAACTATTGTTTATTTTTCATTCTCGCACGCGTGCGTGTGTATATGAGTGTGTACGACCGTACATGTGCGTGTAAGTGTAAGCGTTTGTGTGCGAGTGTGTGAGTTAGATGTGGGGGATTAGTAAGCAGAAGTAGGCGTGGATGATAATTTTCTTACTCAGGCAGACGACCGCAAATTTATAGGGAAGAGAAATGAGATTCTGTGATGTTCATGCGTTTTTTTCTTCTTTGTTTTTTGAAGAGCATTAGAAGGTGTCAATCTTTCATACATTAAAATGTGATATTTTGTTCGTGAATCTATACTTAACCAGACGGTTGTACATACGTGTCCTAGGGCTAACAGATAATCAATCCTTCAGAACGTCGTTCAGTCATTAGTAACGAAAATGTCATAATGGAAAGATGGCAAAAACAAATGTTCTAGAAAGATTAGTGACCATTAAAGGAGGTAAATGGGCTTGTTTTTATGGTTTGTTTGATGTGGGTTAGCTTAAGAGAATTAGGCATTGGCTTTCGAGTGCTGTATGAGATGTTGTTGCTTAGCCCAAAGTCAGCCTTGATCAACTATTATAGGTCTGGTCGATCAGAGTTTACCTAGGGCTATATAATAACTGACATTACACACCTTATGACTAATTGTAACACATGCTTAGAACTTCGAAGTTTCAGCACATCACATCCAGTACAAGATACCCTGTAGAATCTAATTTACATTATTATAATCTAATAATTATAATTATTATCATTATAATCTAATTTACGTTACAGTAATTCCTTCAATACCCTTAAGTTTATGGAAAAGTATAAACAAAGTCGTTAGAGCGTCGGATAGGATGCCTTGTGGTATTCGTTCCGGTTCACTCGCTCTGAGTTCAAATCAGGGGTCAACTTTGTCTTTCATCCCTTCGGGGTAGATAAATAAAGTACCAGTCTAAGGTAGTCGACTGGCGGGATCGTTAGAGCGTCTTGCAGTATTTGTTCCAGCTCTTTGTGTTCTGATTTCGAATATGCCCAGTTTAACACCACTACCTAGGCCGTTGGGTGCCTTCTTTAGCGGAGTCCACTCTGCTGTAAACATTCGAGTCAGGTCTCTGGTCTGAGAATATTTCATCCCTCCCTCCCTCCTTCCCACCAGTCTAGGAGACCGTGAAAAAGGGTGATGGGCACCGCCCTTTCCTCCTGACTAACGATAAAAAAATGACTAGAAAGAATCCAGACTTCATAAAAATGCAAGAAATAATTAATATTTTCAGTTAGAAAAAAGATGGAGAAATAAATAATATCAATGTCCGACCACGGCTTAATCAAGGTTAATCCCCAACTACATCCACATACTCCCAAACCACACCCCCTATCTACCTCCTGAACCCTATAGCACTTCAAGTCAGCTAACCATTCGCACCTCTACCAATTTTACGCTGATTATCCCTGGCAGCAATAAAGCTCAATCTCTGACCCATCTGAGACAACTAAGTAGATGACTAAGTAGATGACTAAAACTATCCTCTTAGTCGTATCCCTTCATAACCCTCAAATAATCGAAGCCCGAAACCCCAAATCCTTTAATGGGTTCGCACACAGCTGCGCTTCACATAGCTGTACAGACGTAGAATATGGCCTAGAACACATGGAAATTGGGCGGTTTTTACCCACCACCGCAACTTCTGTAATATTACCACTATCCAAAAAGAAAAGGATGTCTTCATGCATCACATTGCCTGTAAGCCCTCACACCTTTTAAATTGCAGTCGATCTTTTTGGCCCCTTGTTAAAAGGATCTCTACCAATTTTGCTGCGTTCCACCAGTTCTATTACTCCTCAATCAAGATGGCTCGGTAAGCAGTACTCACGCAGATAAATGTTCCACAGTTACTGTCCGCTTTTCATCCATCTTCACAATACACTTACTCTCCAAAGATTTCCATTACCACTCCACCAGTCTCATCCCCACGTACACACACTTCCCAAATACAGATATATCCCGATCGCTTCAAACCAATAAAGTTACCGGTCCTGGCAATCTTCCTTCTATTATCCTCAAATGGTGTGAGCCGGAGCTAGTCCCGTCTTCGGAAAAAAATTTCATTCGTTCTCTCTCTACAAGGATCTACCCCCAATCTATGGAAACATGCTACAGTATCTCCCATCCCCAAGAAAGAGAACCTACTTGACCCAATCAACTATCGACCTATCGATCCAGAATTTCAAAGATGATGTAATCAATCGTTATCAATCACCCTCTCCAGCACTTTGAGTCTCTCACTCCCTCTCCTTCTTCAATGACGACCGATACACCTTTTGTAGAGCAGATCTACCAGTGACTTGTTCTCCTATGTTACTCACCAGTTGACCCTCACCCTTGAAAAATCCAGCAAAAGAAATGTCATTTACTACAACCTTCTATCACTTTCAACAACGCTAACTCCTATACCGATAGATGATACCTCTTTTCCCACCTCCTTAACACTCCGCATACAGACGTGATCCACTTGCAACCTAGAACACCTCACGTCAAATCTGTATTACCTCTACGAACAGCAACCTAGAAAACACAAGATTTTCGAAAACATAGTATCTTTCATATTTCAACAGCACAAAGGCACAATCACTGCTCATATCAAGGAAACAATCTAGTACCTCAAGCTCTCAAATCTTGGACAGCACGCAATTAAAACCCTCAAAGTCGCTACAAATACTAAGCCTCACAATCTCTGATGATCTTTACCAGCAACTCTACATACATAACATAGCTAAACCTGCATCCGAAAGACTAGCTTTTCTATTCAGGGCCAGAAAATACTTCAGGTCTGATCTATTACTTACCCTCTACAAAGTTCAAGAAAGACCTACAATTGAGTACTGGTTCCACATCTGGGGTGGTGCATTTGCTACGCAAGCATCCTAGACTGCATCCAAAGAAAGTCGACGTATTGGCAAACACACTTCACCATTAGCCCACAGACGTGTTGTCTCCTCTCTCTGCCTATTCTATCGCCACTACACTACAACGGCCTCTTACTCCTCTGAACTAATACTTGTATATACTATCTCCACCCAATCCCACTCCACATACTCATCTCACCTTTTGCTACCTCTACTGTTTCTCACAATCCCTTCACCAAATCTTTCTTCGCAAGAACGTCTCAACTCTCTGGAATCCTCTCATCGCCAATACATTTAAATTACAGATGTTCCAACTGAACTTAAACTGCATCGATCTCACCAGTCTCGGGATGAGAATGGACTTTAAAGGCCACGTACGCCCACCACTTCCTGCTGACTAAGCCATTGAAATATTTCTAGGATATATATCCGATGTTTAAAAAGAGGTGAGGTAACACATTGTTAGAAGTGTATGGCCCTTCCTGTCGACTGAAACATTAAAAAGTTTCTATATTAGAAAGAGGTGAAGTAGGACATTGTCAGAAGTGTGTATAGTGAGTGTCTTATTTTGTTATCGTAGTCATTGCCTTTCATACTTTCAGGGTAGATAAATAAAGTACCAGTAGTCCAAGGAACTGGATCGGTGGAATTAATAGAACGTCGGACGAGATACCTTATGGTATCTCTTCCGGCTCTTTGCATTCTGAGTTCGAATTCCGCCTAGGTGCCGACAGCCATCCACAGGAGTACACCGTCCGACACAGCGTGGACAGGTTGACAGACCTACTGGCAGCATAGGTAAGCCAACAACGGCATGCTGAGGCTTCCCCTTCATCCAGCAGTAGCAATGGATCGAGAGAGAGAGAGAGAGAGAGAGAGAGAGAGAGAGAGAGAGAGAGAGAGAGAGAGAGAGAGAGAGAGAGAGAGA
>JAOPJM010520415.1:0-10660 GCA_027124095.1 Muusoctopus leioderma
AGCCCCCCCCCCCCCCACCCCATCATATGTGCTGGTATAATTAATGAAGATAAGCTGATTGATTCATCAAGATAAAAAAAAAAAAAATTGTAAAATTTCTGATTGAAATTAGAAATACTTACATCACCAGTGTTATTCAACAAAAGTGTTCTCATGCTGTCTGCCACAAACCACTTTTGGGATTTCATGACCAGATCTGATGGAGGGCTATGTGTCGTGCCGCTATCTGCACCCCAAACCTGAAGCAGAATTGAAGGAAAGAAAAAAAAGAAAAAAATTAATGGAGTCAAAAGACACCAGAGTAAGTAAAAAAAACACACACACACACAAAACGGTTAACACATTCTCAAGTCCCGATTCTAAGATATCTTTCTAAAAAATTCTTGACATCAATTTATGATGGATAAATTTTAAGTAGTGAATAAAAACAAGGAATATTGCCGTAATTGGACTTATCTAGTGGAGAGTATTACAATTTTTTGTCATCTACCTCGAAGGCCCCAAAGTTTAGAGCATGCACAAGTAGCCTGTGGCACTCAGGCCACATGCAGTCTTTTATGACTTTTTGTATGGCATGTGTAATATGATTACATAAAGACAACATTTTACTAAAATTTTGTGACAACCCTGAGGTCCAGCTGTTCATTTGAACAATTTCGTTTTTCTCTCTCATTCACTCACACTTTCTCTCAACCAAGGTTTGATAGGGCTGGGTAATTTCCCTGAATTATCAACCAATGAAAACGTACTACATAAAATGTTAAATTATTCTCTTTGAGGTGTGGGCCAATTTACAATGGGCAATATCTCATAAGCCCCTGTCTGCTTTAGAGTTTGTGTTTATAAAATAAGAAAAAATATAGACAACTTAAAATCTTTCTCCAAAGTAGTAGAGTCAATGGTAATTTAAACAGCTGTTTAATGCCCTCTTGTTACATAGCAGCTCAAAAAACATTGTTATACAGCTATAGAATCATTAGTGCTTAGTCAGCTGGGTAAGCATGGCTTTTTCACCACTGATAATGGATAAATGAGGGCACATGGCCGAGTGGTAAATAAGGGCGCATGGCTGAGTGGTAAATAAGGGCACATGGCTGAGTGGTTAAGAAGTTTGCCTTGCAATCAAAGTTCCGAGTTTGATTCTGGTGCACGGCACCTTGGGGAAAGGGCCTTCTACCATAGCTTCAACTCAACCCAAGCCCTGTCAGTGAAATTGGGTAGCCAGGAACTGTGTGGAAGCCTGTCAGATGGACTGAAACTGTAACAAGAAGGGCTACCCTTGTCACACTGTACCATGCTGATTCTGCCTGAAGATAATGTAAAAGGTACAAGTGTCTGGAATACTCAGCCACTTACATGCTAATTCAATGAGTAGGTTGTTCTGCTGATCAAACAAATGGCACCCTCATTCGTCAAAATAAATGCAAGATACCTTCTCTTCAATGGATATATAGTTTAATTTGGTGGAATCAAGAATACAACCACTAGTTAGGCAATAGAGAGTACAGGGAAACAAACTCAAGCCAATGTGGGGGCATCTAAGTGGTAGCTTGACTTGCTAGAAATACCAGCCAAATGTCCCACAAATTTCATCCTACCATCATAAATAAAAGATGCATTAGACAATGTAGTTCCCGATATACAAAAAGGCGAGATGGTCATAGCTGGAACGCCTTTGATCATAAACCTGCTCAATCAGGGTTGGCCTGGGGCTAAACAACATATATAATATAAAAAGTGTAATTTAGTGACAAGAGGAATACTTACGGTGATGATAGCACCAGGCTTTACTATGGCTTTTGAATGGAACTTGAAGACAGTCTCATCCACTCCAGTATCATGTTTCAGCTGCCAGCCACCAATGCTCATATCCTAGAACCAATATAGTAGTAATAGGATTATCCAGCACATAAGAAAATAAATAAAAACTTTGAAACAACAAAAACAAAAATATTTGACATATATGTTTTTAACAGCAGCCAAATCTCCCTCAGATCTCAGCCTATTGACATTAACATCAGCCAAATCTCCCTCAGATCTCAGCCTATTGACTTTAACAGCAGCCAAATCTCCCTCAGATCTCAGCCTATTGACTTTAAAAAAAAGAAGAAGGGGAAGGATACACTGGATAATGTAGTCCTAGATATAATATGTTGAAAAAAAAAATGTTATGGTCAAGGATGGAAAACCACTTTGATCATAGATTTGTTTGATGAAAGTTGACATGGATTAAACAACAACAGTAAAACAAATGACAACAGGGCAGACTCGCGTATTGGAGTTGTTAGCACGTCGGACAGAATGCCTTGCAGTATTTGCTCTGGCCCACTACGCTCCGAGTTCAAATCCTGCCAAGGTCAACTTTGCTTTCATCCTTTCGGGGTAGATAAATAAAGTATCAGTCTAGGGTGGTGGACTGGTGGAATTGTTAGAAAGTCGGACAGGATGCCTCACGGTATTTATTCTGGATCTTTGCATTCTGAGTTCAAATCACACCATGGCCTACTTGGGAGGTAGACATAATCCATCATCCGGCTCAACACCACCACCACCACCTGGCACCTTGGGTGCCTTTAACGGAGTCCATTCTGTTGCAAGCATTCGAGCCAGGTCTCCAGTCTGAGGATACCTTCCTCCCACCAATCTCGGACACCCTGAAAAGGGTGATGGGCACTGCCTCCAGACTAAGCAGTAAAAAAAATTTTTTTTTAAAATTAATAAAACCCAAATGAATCTCCCGAACAGCTTTTCCAGTTGTTTGACAGTCAGAAAGTGTAGGAACTTTAAAATCTATGACTAAAAAATTATAAAGACTCAAAAGAAAATGCACACACACAAAGTTCACTTCACAATTATGTGGCTTCGGGTCCAATCTCACTATATGGCACCTTCAGCAAGTTTATTCTGCCATAGGTTTGGGTTGACAAAATACTTGGGAGTGAAATTTGGTAGACGGAAACTGTGTGGAAGCCTGTCAGAGATACAGTCCCTATTCTTGGGTGGTAGACTTAATCGGTTGCTTGGTTTAACACCACTATCTGGTCCTTGAGTGTCTGCTATGTTGCAAGCAGGTCTCCTCACTGAGGATAACGGACTCTCTTCCTCCCACCAGTGTTAGAGTCTTTGAAAAGGGTCATAAGTGCTGCCATTCCTCCTCCTCTTACCAAAAGAATTGATGCCATAATAAAATAAAGTTGTGATATGAAGATAGACAATTTCAGTTCTACAAATGATTGAAGAATTTTTCCTTCCAGTTATATGAAAACATAATAATAATTTGGGCACATGGCCACACATTTTGTAAGAGGGTACAGTTGATTTAATCAACCGAAGTATTTGACAGGTATCCCTTCTACTCCAGAAGGCAAGGCAAAGTTGACATCTGCAAATTTACATCCTTGCAGGCTTGATAAAATATGAAAATATAATAATAGTAATGATAATGATTTCTTTAATAATAATAAATCACTGACCTTGTCACCAGTGTTGATCAGTTTAATAAACTTCCCACTAGTATCTACAGATTCAATGCTTAAAGATGTTTTACATTGAGATCTTGATGCATAATCGTGATTTTTTGTAGAGATCTCTTCACTGCTGGTTTCTGTTACCTTTCGTTTCTTAGATCGTACTTGAGAATGAGATTTGGGAGAAGTGGATTCAGTTGCAGACAGGTTCAATCTATAGAAGAAAAAATGAATTAATGCATCAATTTTTACAATTTGAAAAACATTGATTTTACTGGTTAATTTGACTTTACTGTAAATTTCTGAAATAAAGTCATTGCCACGACAACCTCGGTTCAGACTAATAATCTCAAACAAATCCTTTACTCTTTTACTAGTTTCAGTCATTTGACAGCGGCCATGCTGGGGCACCACCTTGGATTGTTTCAGTCGATCAGATTGACCCAGTACTTATGTTAAGTCTGGTACTTATTCTATCGGTCTCTGTTGCCGAACTGCTAAGTTACGGGAGGTAAACAGACAGATATGGAGACAAACACAAACATACGACGGGCTTCTGCAGTTTCCGCCTACCAAATCCGCTCACAAGACATTGGTCGGCCCGAGGCTATAGTAGAAGACACTTGCCCAAGGTGCCACGCAGTGGTGAAGCAAACTCCTCAACCACACAGCCATGCCTGTGTGTATTTTTCTGCTACACTAAGATTTGATTTGTTTGATCGTCTTGAAGAGTCATGTACATTCAGAAACTTTATTTCTACTTGCAGGTTTTCAACACCTTTAAACACTGCCGCAATGTGAAAATAAATTTTTTTTTTTTTAAATGAGAAAAATACAAGGTGAAGATGAAATATGTTTATCTCAGATACATCTAAATATAGAAAATGCTGCCAAAAATAGATGAAACTCGTTTTTTTTATTGATAACGATGATTCCTTTATTGAAAATAAAGAAGTACTTAATTTTCTGTGATTTACATCATTTATATTTATAGGTTTGATATGTTTTTTTTCAATAGATTTCTTTGTAAAAATAGTTTGGGAACCACTAATTTAAGTTGTCAGTTTTTCTCGTCATTGAATCAACCCCAGTATGTAACTGGTACTTATTTTTATTGACTTCGGCAAGATTTGAATTCAGAACCCAGAGGGATGGAACTAAAAACTGTATTCCATTATCTCTGCAACTCTTCTACTGTTATACTCTTAAATATTGATTTCTAGCATAGGTAAATAGCCTCAAATTTTGAGGGATAGGTATAGTTAATTAGATCAACCCAGTAGTCAGCTGGAACTTCTATTATCAACCCCTGGAAGGATAAAAGGCAAATCCCAATCTCAGTGGGATTTGAACTCAGAACGTAAAGATATGCAACTAAAATAAGCCAGTAAACTGTTGCATCAAATATTCAGCCTGGAGCATACGTTTATGAGTTGTCCCTCCCTTAGATAATTTTGTATTTATTTTACCAAACCTGATGTTATTTCTCTGAGTAATTTACTCTAACATATGCTAACTTACTACTCCTACTCATGTACAACATTATACACCTACTTAGTGATTCTCTCATCACTACTTCAGTAAGTACAGTGAATAAGTTTATGCTTCATTGAGGAAGTCTAACTAAACTAAAAACATGCCATAGTTGTCTCCCGTACTTGCTGGAATATATTTCTTTTTCTTTTCTTTTTAAAAATAAAGTTTTAATGCAAATGTTTCATGGTCCTGCCAGACAGAATGGTGAATCTATTACCCCAGAGGATGGCAAGGGGAGATGCACTGAGAGAGCCAGTCCAACTTGCGGATGGCCATCTCCACCCCAATCGAGGTGAGTAGGGAGGTGGTTGGGGGGGGGGGGGGCAGGACACCCGATGTTTCCACTGCTATGGGTTCAACAAGAAACATATCAGAGCAGCCAGTACTTTGTCAGCTTGCAATCTTCAGCCTGTCGAGTGATGAAGCCTGGGTCTGATGCTGATTTCACCAGGAAGCCACTGTAGAAAGCAACGCAGGTTGCATCCAAGATAATTAAAATAATATTAGTCATTGACTAATTTTCATTTTTTTTTTTTAATCGCATAGTCAGAGGGAGGAAGGCCAGTGCCCATCATCCTTTGTCAGGGCCTTCGAGACTGGTGGGTGGGAGGGAGGAAGCTATCCTCAGCCATGAGGCATGGTGCGAATGCTTGCAATACAGTCAGCTCGCTGAAGCCACACAAGGGCCAGGTGGTGGTGTCAAAATGGTAAATGGATTAAGTCTGCCTCCACTCTTAGCTTTTTAATGTTCTATGCATTAAATATATAAATATGTTCACACTAACTTAACTATTGAAGATTGAAAGAATGACAGAGTCAGAGGCACTAAACTTGTTTTCAATGAATCAGTATCAATTGTGGTACTCTTACAGCTACAATAAATTGTATTGCTTATAAGGAACTGTGAAAATGTGTTGTTTTTTTCTGTCCATATACCGTATTTTTTCGTGTATAATATGATTCTTGTATATGAGCACCTAATTTTGAAGCAAAAAATAGGTATAAAATTGTATCCTCGTGTTCAAGTATATATTCGAGTATAACATGAAAAAAATATGGTAATTACAGCTCATACAGGGCTGAAGAGTTGAGTGGTTGCAGTAAAAAAAGTTAGAATGAGAACACTGCACAACATTAGGCCAGGATGGCCAGTGAGACAATATTTGTTAACCAGCTAAATAACTTCTGTCATTTAAGTAGAAATAGCTTGTAGGTTAGAAAATTGTCACGGTAAAAAGTAGAGAAAAGTATTTTTAAAAAAATTTCTAACCTCTCTTCTTCGCCTTCCAAAAGTTTTCTGTAGGCAGCAAGTTCCAAATCCAGTTTGACTTTGATACTCCACAGCTCAGCAGACTCAGCAGACATATCAGCAAGTTTGTTGCGTAAATCTTTTATTTCTTCATCCTTCAAGCTAATCTTCAATCCAAATTCTTGGGTTTCACGCTCAAGTTGTACTTCCAAATCACTGATACGTGCTAGGTATAGAGCATTCTAAAAACAATAAAAAAAAAGGGAGAAAATTATTTGGAGGAGGCAAATCTTTGTGATACAAGCCTTAACTAAACCTATACAAAGCTCAAGTGAAACATACAATGGAATACTACTCTGACATCTGGGACAGAGCTGCTGCTAAACATAATACAGACATCCTGGATGGTATCTCCCTCCAAAAAGAGTACCCAGCTGATTGGCATGAAGCCGCTCACCAACACACTCCAACCACTGACTCACAGACACGCTACCTCCTCCTTACTGCTACTAGAGTGTCCTCTGCTCCTCAGACCTGGCTGGTCTCATGCCACTCACGCACAGACTGTCCCGACTCACTCCTCTTCCTGCCTCTGCACTAACAACTTTTTTCCAATCATTCCTCCCCAGAGTGTCAGCTCTCTGGAATTCCCTCCTCGGAGTCATTAACTTGCTGCCATTCAATAGGAACACCAACTACATCAATCTCAGTAGTTTTAGGGGGCCTGCGAAGCCCCTTCCTCAACCCCCCCCCCCAAAAAAAAAAATTAACACTTATGACAAGAATCAATGTTTTTAAGGTTTAATAATAATAATAATTCCAAATTAAAAACGTATTACTTAAGTAAAGATCAGTGTTGCATAGAAACATGATGAGGTGAGAGTAAAGAACTAAGGAAGTTAAACCTCTGGAATATCAAGGGTAAAGAACTAAGGAAGTTAAACCTCTGGAATATCAAGGGAAAACAGAGGAATATTAATATTGCCGCCAGCCAAAGATGTAGACACACAGCAAAAGCAGTTTCTAAAACACTGACAAGACACATAAGTGCACCGAGAAGACTATGTGACTGCTCGACCTGCTAAAAATAGCAGCTATAACTTCTGCATATTACACCCTACTATCTTAAGAAAAGGAAGGACAGACTGAATAATGTAGTCTTAGATACACCATTTCTGAAAACGAGATGGGGTGGTCATGGCTAGAAAGCCTTTGATCCTAAGTCTGCTGAATCAGGGCAGATCTGAGACTAAACAACAACACATGCAGCACAGCAAAGATACACACATATCAAATGGCTGTGTAGTTAAGTTCGCTTAACAACTAGATGGTTTCAGGTTCAATCTCACTGCGCGGCACTTTTGGCCAGTGTCTTCTACCATAGCCTCAGGTCGACCAAAGCCTTGCAAATGAAATTTGGTAGACGGGAACTGTGTGGGAGCTCGTCACAAGGCTAATTTCTGGTTTGGAATGGTAAACTCAATCCACTGCCCTGTTTAACACCACCATTTGGCCAACGGGTGTCGTTAGGAGAGGAGTTGCAAGCATTCAGACCAGGTCTCTAGTTTGAAGAGACCAGTGGTCTGGCAAAAAGTCAAGGGTATTGCACTTCCTCCTCCTCCTCAGACAAAACCATAAAAATGAAAAAAATTACCTGTGCCCTCAAACCAGACAATTCTGAGAGCAGTTCCTCCACTCGACGCTTGGTAGTCTTTAAGTCTTCTCGCAGAGAAATTGAGGCACCTTGACCACGGTCAATTTGAGCTTGTAAACCACCCATCTGCAAAAGAAAATATTAAAGAAAAACAAGATATAAAATAAGAAAAATGACAAAAACAAACAAAACAATGACAGGTATGGCTGTGTGTTTAAGAAGTTAATCTCAACCATATGGTTCCAGTTTCGATCCTACTGCATGGCGGCACATTGGGTAAGTGTTTAGCATAGTGTTAGGTTGACCGATGCCTTTTGATTGGAATTTGATAGATGGAAACTGTGTAGAAGGCTACTTATCTTTTGCCAAGTACCGTATAAATTCATGTATAAATCACACCCTTCTCCACAAAAATCAGTATGTGACTTATTATTCACTGAATCTACAAAACCTCAGTACAAAGTATATGGTACAGTGTAGATGTCAAAAGCAGCCATTCAATGGTGTGTGTGTGGATGTTAGCTGGCAATGCTTTAGATAGTTGTCTTCAAATGGCCAACAAATGTTTGATCATTATAATTGGTGAGTAAATAAAAATAATGTAACATTATAAGAATACATTTCTGTTATAAGTATTTTATATATCATTTATCATTGCTCTCAACAGCTAGCAGTTCATAAAATATTGTTTTTGTCGTTTAACTTCATACCGTAATAGCACACTTTAACCATTTTGATACCAACCTGCCTGAAACCACCCCCGTTTCTATGATAAAAAAACTATTTGGTTTAATGTGTTCATATTTAAATTTAAACCTTCCATTATAATTTTATGTAAGAACTTTGTTAAGTTATGTTCCAAACACCCACTTAATAACAAGAAAGTTATTTTACTAAATCCCTCTAAAGTCTTGATTATTTCCAAAATTAATTGAAAATCATAGGCAGTGTATTTCATTAGAAATATGGTAACGAAAGGGTTAATCCATCACCCAGTTTAACACCACCACCACCACCTGGCCCTTGGGTAACTTTAGCGGAGTCCACTCTGTTGCAAGCATTCGGGGCCAGGTCTGAAGATACCCCCCCCCCCCTGACTAAGCAATGAAAAAAAAAATGTTGTTGGGAAAGAAGTGAAATAAATTCCTTTGTTTTTGACTTATTTCATGTCACACAACACACACCACTCTGGTAGAGGTTCATTAGGTCTAGCAATCCTAGTGTGTAGCTTTACAAGGTGGTATAGTGACATATGCACACACACACACACATGCTCTTAGAGAAGCTTACACTAAGACACATTTAAATACACACACGCGTGCACGTGCACACACATACATGACATAGTAAACCACATGTGCTGCTGCTGCTTTTGCTGCTGCTGCTGCTGCTGCTGCTGCTGCTGCTGCTTGGCAAGGAAATCACTGTTGATCTGTATTTGACTACTTGATGGTTCATCTCTGATGTAATATAATAACCTGGCTGTGTGTCTGTGTGAGTGTCCGTGTGTATATGTGTGTGTGTCTGTTTGTGAGTGTGTGTGTGTACGTGTGTGTGTACGTGTGTGTGTACGTGTGTGTGTATACGTGTGTGTCTGTGTTTGTGAGTGTGCGTGTGTCTATGTGTGTCTGTGTGTGTGTGTGTGTGTATATTACATAGGTGTTCTAGTACTAATTGCCGGTAAGGGCAGGAGGGGAGAGAGAGAACATGGCATGATTCCCCTGACCCCACAGTACTGTCAGTTGTATGTTTGGTGGGGGACATATCCCTGCTACCAGATCCCTGTCTGTCTGTCTGCCTGTCTCTTTATCATTTTCTCTCTTCTTGTTTGCATGTGTGTGTGCATATATATCTGTGTTTGTGTGTGTATATGTATATGTATATACACACACATATACATATATAAATATATATACAAGGATTTATACATACATGTTTGTGGTGGTGTAGAACCATTAATAGAAGTATGTTTAAAGGTGCTATATCCTCCTCCACATCCCCCTCTCACCTTCATACAACCTTTACTTTTCTCCCTATTCTCATCCACTCACTTCTGCTTGATGCCAATGCTATCTTATACCCAACACCCAATATGTAGTTTCCACACAACCAATACTCTTTTCCCCTTATACTCATACTCTGTCCTCTCTCCACGTCCCCCTTCTACCCTCCCGTAATCACTACTTTCCTATTCACACCCATACTGTCATACCTTCCTTCCCTCACTCTTGCTCCTTTCTCTTCTCTCCTTTCAAATTCTTAGCTTCCCCTATGTTTACCCATACTCTTAATCCTTTCCTCATTTCACCCTCCCATACATAACCTATCTCCTATTCACACTCTCAAGTCATGTATGCCCTTTTAGAACGGAGATTATGTGGAGTAGAGAGAGAATCTTTAGCCTACTAGAGACAAGGCACCCACTCTAGAGCTGGTGCCACGATAAATGCACCCAGTGCACTCTGTAAAGTGGTTGGTGATAGGAAGGGCATCCAGGCATAGAAAACAAGCCAAACGAAAAATACGAGTGTGACGCAGCCCACCGACCTATCTAGGAGAGTGGTGACTCCAATCAGGAATCGACTCGAGCTGAAATCACCCATCCAACCCATGCCAGCATGGAAAACGGACATAAAACGAGAATGATGAGGATGATGATGATGATATATACATATGTGAATATATATATATATATATATATATATATATATATATATACACATAAATATATATATATACACATATATACACATA
>JAOPJM010520439.1:0-10659 GCA_027124095.1 Muusoctopus leioderma
AACGGACACCACATGATGGATATTGTTTTCCACACTTGATTTTGTCAAATGCTAATTTAATACGAACACAATGATGTAAATAAGAAATTTTTCTAAATAAAACTAATGATTTTGTGAATATTTCAAAATCGTCCTGCTTCACCGCCCCACCCTGTATATGTATGTATGTATGTATGTATATATGTACATATATATATATATATAGAGAGAGTTTTCGCTCTTTCACCCCTTACTCTCTCACTCTAGCCATCTTTCACTTTCATTATATATCGTTATCCTTATCTCTCTTCACACACACACACACACACACGTACCAATGCTTCTCAGTCTTTGTTTGCATATATATCAAATTATCTACCAACCCACCAGATCTGCCTACCTAATCTATCTACTTGTCTGTCTGTCTATCTACTTGTCTATCTATCTATCTATCTATCTATCTATCTATCTATACATCTACTTGTCTATCTATCTATCTACTTGTCTATCTATCTATCTATCTATCTATCTATCTATCTATCTATCTATCTATCTACTTGTCTATCTCTCTATCTCTCTACTAATCTAATCTGTCGATATGAATGAAGATAGAAAGGTGGATGGCTGGCTCTATCAAATCAGTATCAGTAAATATTATACAACCTAGTAGAATATTATTTAAGCATCCCAGACGGAGGACAGGTAAAATATAATGCTATGGTGAAAAACCGGTTTAATCAGCGGTCTTTAGCTGTAAAACAACTTTACTTCTGCTTGAAACGTAACACCAGCAGCGTACAGTCTGACAGTGGTGGAAAACATCAATTAATGTTCTCCCATATGCAGCCGACACATACATTCTTTTATTTCTTTACTTGTTTCAGTTCTTGGACGGAAGCCATACTGGGTTACCACATTCAAAGGCTTTTTTAATCGATCACAGCATGTGTTTCAGTCTGGTACCTATTTTATCGATCTCTATATATATAAAATCGAAACATGTCCAGCCGAGTTGTTGCCGTCCTGCCAAAGATCAGACAACTCACACCCTACTGCATACCTTTTAAAAATTGATTCCAATTAATATAAATGCTGGGGTTGTCTCCCCCTGCCTTCCTTGACCAGAACTAACCATTAAGATAATGATTTTTTTTCTCGTCACTACATATGTATCTTTAATTGATTGAAATTTCTTGGCTCACTACATTAAGGCGGTGAATTGGTAGAGTCGTTAGCGATGCCTGACAAAATGCCTTGCAGTATTCGTTCCGGCTCACTGCGCTCTGAGTTCAAATCCCGCCGAGGTCAACTTTGCCTTACATCCTTTCGGGGTCGATAAATAAAGTACTAGTCTAGGGCAGTGTACTGGCGGAATCACTAGAGCATCGGACGAGATGCCTCGCGGTATTTATTCCGGCTCTTTGCGTTCTGAGTTCAAATCCCGCCGTGGCCTACTCGAGTGATAGACTTAATCCATTTCCCGGTTTAACACCATCACCTGTCCCTTAGGTGCCTTTAACGAAGTCCACTCTGTTGTAAGCCAGGTCTCCGGTCTGAAGAAACCTTCCTCTCTCCCTCCGACAAGTCTCGGAGGCCTTGAGAAAAGTGTGATGGGTAATGCCTTACCTCCAGACTAAGCAGTAAAAAAGAAAACTCTTCCTGTACATTAACCATCTACGTACTGTCACTTCTAACAACACATACTTCTAATGATATGATGCCACTCTTTACTTCTGCTTAACCTTCCGTAGCTAGGCGTCATCCACACGCAACTTAGATACTTCACGCCAGATATATGTACTGCTTCGTGAAAAAGAAACCTCGAAATTATCCTCTAATTGTGATATCTGAAATGAACGTTCCATTAACCAAGATACAGACGAAGTCCGGTGATATAGTGAACTTTAGTAATGGAGAGAGAGAGATCAGAGAATTAAGAAAAAATAAAATGGCGGATTCATTGAAATTTGCTGGATTCTGAAAAGTGAATTGCCAAAGATCTCAAAGGAATTAAAGCTTGAGCAGCATAAAGCCGAATTCTATAGAGCAAAATGTACGGACACAATAGGTAAAATCAAAAAAGGAAGTATGGATGTCTAAGCTGTAACATGAATTCCTTAAAAGATTCTTCCATCAGTAATATGATACTACCTTTCATTACACCTTAATTTTGCACACGTATGCATCATAAACATGCAATCCAGACACCTCACGCCAGGCATGGTCGGCTTCTATGAACAGAGACCAGACCAAAAATACATTCTTCAATGGAGACACGATAACCTAATTTCTTTCAACATCACAAAGACACAATCGCTACAGATAGGAAGGAAACTGGAACATTGTGACGAAGTTCAGAAAAAATGTAATAGTTCTAGGTGTGTGCAGGCTATACAAATAGAAGAAAAAAAACATAAATAAAACAGAAAATACTCACCAGAAAGGTTTCTGTTAAAATACATAATGATGCACTGATTGTCCTTGCAATTGCTTTAGCAAAGCAAAACGGACTGGCAGAGACAGACAACAAGAGAAAAAAAGAATTTTAGTGCATTTATTTAAGACGAGATGAGATGGAGGAACCAGTCTGAAGAGAAAGAGAAAAATGCTGTTTTAGTTTTGGGATATAATATGCACAGAATTACCATTTCTAGAAGGCCAAATTTAATTTTAGAAAATAACTTTACAAAGAACATAGGGATTATTGCTATAAAGCATTCATGTCAAGTAAGTAGTAAGGAGAAAGTGAAAGAGAGAAAGTACTAAAAGCTTAATTTGTGACATTTAAGATGAGGGGGGAACAGCATGATATGCTAGGTTATGCAGTGAAAGCACGCAATAACAATAAGACTACTGGAATTATAATAATAATAATAATAATAATAATAATAATAATAATAATAATAATAATAATAATAATAATAATTTTTATTATTATTATTATTATTATTTCTTTATTTGCCAAAAGGGGACGGTTTGCGCGTAAAAAGAAAATTACAAAAACTATAAGTAACAAAAGAAAAAATCCAGCTACTCGAAGAAACCGCACAAAACCTGAATCACCCTTACCACTACGACCAAGTGCCCTCTCCCTGCGGTCGTCCTCTAGTGTACAGGCGTATGCTCTGAGTAGGTCCGTTCGACGAGGGTTTGGCCGAAGAGGAAGGTGTCTGTCTTTAGTCCTTTCAGTCTCGTCCCCAGTACAACCTCTTTTGCCATAGTCACCAGACAGAAGAACACTGCCTGCCCTTTCCGATCAAAGGAAGGCGGTGGGGCGCTCTTCACGATGGACTCGGCCAATAGCCGGATCCGTCCCACACGTGATAATAACTGTCCGACAGAACTCCACAAGTCAGCAATACTCGGGCACTGAACGAGTGCGTGCAGGACGGTTTCGTCACTCTGCGCGCAAGTCAAACTGTGCCTGTAGCGTTTGTCTCGAACTGGCAATGATCCCCGGTAGCACTGCCAGGCCAGGGATTTCTGGAAATTATCCATAGGCCCCGGACTGAAAGTCCTCTGCAACAGACCAGCCAGTTGAATCTTGTCGGCGCCTAGAGTTTCTCCGAGAACGTCGTCGCTATTCCTAACAGTTAATCCTCTAAAGAAGGCCAACGTGGAAGTCCCACCGACTGCATTTCCCGACTGGTAGAGGGCTGTGAGCATCTGCCAGCATTCCAGATACCAGGCGCCCAGTATTGGTTTCCGCTTGACCCAGGATTGCAGCTCCGTCAAATAGACGAGCTGTGGAAAAACGTGCCTGACAAAAAAGGCAACCACACCTGCTCACCGTCTAGGAACGTCTGTAGATGCTGTAGCCTCAGCGCATACCTACGTATTAGCAGCCACGGCATACACAAGTCGTCCACCTGCTATTGACAGCGGATGGACCGCCTGACCAGTGGGACGCGTCATTTAGCCCAGAAACGAAAGAGAGGATACTCCAATCTGGTCAGACGAGAACTGGGGAAAGACATGACTGTCAGACAGTAGTATATAACGAAAGCGATGTATGAGTTCGCCACCGCTGCCTAACCTTTCAGGGATAGCTTCCTCTTAGCTCATTTCTGGGTGAGATTGGCCAACCTGCTCGTATTCTCGTCCTAGTTCCTGTCCACCTGGAGGGCCGGACCGAACGAGACCCCAAGTAACTCAACCAGTCCATCTGTCTTGCGTCCCACGATGCTGTTGGACGGCATGGACTTGCCTCTCCAGGTGCCGAGTCGCAAGCCCACTGACTTGTCCTGGTTAACTGTTGCTCCTGTCGCCGCCTCGTGTTTCTTTAAAACAGTGCCGACTACTTCGATTTCCGAAGTGTCCGACACCATTACGGTGACGTCGTCTGTATATGCTAACACAGAAGTTCTGTATCCGAGTTCCAGCGGGATGCCCCTCAACACATCTAATTTCCGCAGTAGTGGCTCAAGAGTCAGCACATACAGAAGCGATTAGAGAGCACGTGATACTAAATGGTTGCATTAGGTAGCTATTTACTCTGACCACCGAGCTCATGCCGCTGTACATTGTAGCTATCCAGCCTCTGAAAACGGGACCGAAACCAGCTGCCCTGAGGACAACTGCCAAGGGTCGAGCCTATTGAAAGCTTTCGATTGATCCAATTTGATCAGAGCCCTACCGAAGCCAGATTTCTTACCCACCCTATATATGATGTATCGCATGAGGTAGAGATTGTCGTGCATAGATCTGTTCGGGATTGCGCATGTCTGCGCTTCCCCGATCAGACTGCCGACGACAAGCGCCAACCTCTTCGCTAACACATTGGCAAAAATCTTAAACTCTGCATTCAGCAAAGTTATGGGCCAAACGTTATCAATGACATCCCCCTTGTTGGCGTCCTTTCTCAGTAGCACTAACACTCCTCAGCTCACAGAGTTAGGACTTCTCCCATTCTACTGCCAGTTGAAGTATGCGTCTGGCAGACGATCGCCGAACAAGTCTGACATGTAAACGTAAAGCCCGTAGGGCAGTCTATCCAAACCAGGTGATTTGCCCCTCACACAATCACTTATCGCTTCCCGTATCTCATCAGCTGTTATCAGCTTTTCGCAGCACTCCGCATCCCCCAGCGAGAGTCGGGGCAGGCCGTCGAGGCAGGCATTAAAGTCCACCTCTGTCACCGGCCCGCCACTTGCCCCGAACAGTTGAGCAAAGTGTCGCTTAAAAGCCTCACACATCTGCTTGGAATCGAGTAGCACGCGCCCGTCCCGGTCCGCAAAAGACCGGATTGTTGCTTTATTGCCCCATTGCGCCTGTCACACGGGCCAATTGAACGGGTTTCATTCCTGCGTGTCTTAGGGCATGCGCCTTAGCTGTCACAACGCAGCCTTCGTGTTTCCTGTTGAAGAAATAGTCGATGGCCATTCTCACCGCTAGCACATCGTTTACGATGTCTTTCCTAATTGCCTCTTGTAGGTTTCTAACTAAATCACCCTCTAATCTGTTTTTCTCTATCGCTACTTCTTTACTAAACCCAAGCCATTCTGTTCTAATCTCCCTTTTCAGGGCGCACCACCATCGGTTGTTGACTATTGCCCCCATCAATGACCGCTTAACTAAAGTCGTAACCTGGTCTCTGTAGGCTTTGCGCGCCGGGAACGACACGTTTAGCTTCCAGTAACCGGATGTGTCCTATCTAGGTTGACTGTGCAGATCAAACATTTGTTATCTGTATAGCCGAGCAGTTGAAATTGTGGACACCCTAGGCTATCCGTATCAGCTGACCTAATACATACTCTATCGAGATACGATCTGGATGACTCGATGCGGTTGTTCCATGTCCACACTGGCACATTCGGGGAATCCAGTCGGTGCCTGTCAGACAGTTGGAAGTGTTTGAGTAGGTTTGCGAGGCTTTTACACCACCTCTCCTATTGGCTAGCTCCCACACAATCCCATCGTGCATCGAAGATGCCATTCCAGTCTCCCACTAGCACTAAAGAGCGGCACGTTCCCAAGAAAGCTTCTAGACGCCTGAAGAAATCCAACCGCTCTGCCCCTGTAGGGGCATAGATGTCCACTAGTCTGAAAGCACCACCTTCACTGCTGTCAACCTCCAGGACCACTGACTTACCGTTCGGGTCCAGGAATATTAGCCGTACCTCGAGATCAAAGCCTTCTGAAGGAACACTCCCGCTCTACCTCCGAATCCAGGCATACTAAGGGATGCGTACACGCATTGTTGTCAAAGATAGGTGCGAGTGTGTGGGTCTCGAAATTCTGGTCTCACTGATGGCTACCACATCTATATCTAGTGATCTGAGGTCGTTGAGCAAGTGGCTTTGCTTCCAAGGCGACCCAAGGCCATATACATTTATGCTACCAATTCTGAGCAAAGCCATGTCGGATGGAAAAGTGGAAGTGAGAGATGTCACTTACCTTGCTCCCGTGATTGGGCTTGCCGGCTAATGTTGGGTGTTTCCCCGAGCAACTTCTTGTAGAATCTTTTATTGACTGTACCTCGGAAAGGGCCCAACGTCGTTAGGGAATTTTGTTTTGAGATATTTATATTGTCTTCTGTGGTTTGTATTATGTGTATGTGTGGTGGTGTGTTACGTGATTGTTGTGTGCAGTTCTTTACTATTTTGTTTGTCTGTTCTATTATGAAATTTAGTATTTTGCTGTTATTTTTGTTTATTGCAGTGTAGTTGCTAGTGTTATTTTCTTTTTTGGTTCGCTGTTGTTGGTGTTGTTGCGGCTGTTGTTTTTGTTGTTTATTTTCCTGTTGTTCTTGTTGTTTGTGTCGCTGTGTGTTAGGATTGATTTGTGTTTGTTGTAGTATTGGTGGTGCTGGTGGTATCGATGATGTTGGTGGTGTCGGTGGTGGTAGTATGGGTGTTGGTGGTGCTGGAGATGTCAGTGCAATCGGTGGTGGTGCTGGTATGTGTGTGGTTGGTTAGATGGGAATCTCCCGCCCCTTCGTACCTCTTAACTTTTTGCGTTGGCAGGTCGTATTTTTATTCCTTTCATTTCCTCCTAACGGGAAATTTTTGCCATTGAGACTTTTCTTCACCTTCGTTACAAGACCTGTCTGAGTGGCCCGAAGTCGGGAGAGGTATGTCTCACGGGGTTTTGTTAATTTGTTCTGTTGTGTTTGTTGTTGTTCAGGTGGTTTCTGTTGCTGCTGTTATAGCTGTTGTCGGTGATGCTGTTGTGTCTGTGGCGGCTGCTTCATGTATTGCTGCTGTTGTTTTTGTTACTGCTGCTTCCACTGTTGCTGCTGCTACTGCTGGTGCTTTTGCATTTGTGGTTGCAACCGCAGCTGCTATTGTGGTCGCAGGTTGTTGTTTGATTGCTGTTGTGGATTTGTTTGTGATGTTGGTAATAGTGGCGGCCTTTTTCTTTCGTCTATTGCTGTGGTCAGAAAGCCTTAAATGGTTCGCGGCACCTTAAGGTGGATCCTCGGTCTTCTGCCCTCTACTGCCACAAACAATAAAGTGTCATCTGGCAGGTTGATGATATCAGGGACGAATTCGAGACTCTCTTGGTCCGTCTAGATTAAGAGTTCGAAATCTTTTCCCATCCAATTTTCTTTTTGGAATTCTTGGACTTTTAAGGTCGTCGTGTTGTCTTCTATTTCCACCAAGACGTCCACCACCAGCTAGGGAATGGTTAATTCAGGCGGTACTTTTAACCACCTTCAACTTTGCCACGCGATGGCCGAGATATGTATGCATGAGGATTAATTCCTCGTTCTTTACGGAGGCCGTGGAGTGCATTTTGGCTTCCATTTCTGTGGGGAACCTCACATCCACTATGCCATACTGCTTGCCACAGCTGATATAAGTTTTTTGGTTCCAAAGTGAACTGAAGCATGTTACTATTTCAGAATGGGTGCCCTCTCCACCGTCTACCTTTTGCGCCTATGCACCTGTATGAAATTGTGCATCTTCTTGTCTCTTCTATGACATTTGTTGGCACGGACAGACTCACTCTCCTTCCTAGTTTCTGGACAAGTTTTCTAGCTTCTTCCATCTCTTTCATTTCTAACTTGAAGATATCACGTACTCTCGCAGTGATGGCAAATGACCAGAAGGAGTCAGGGGTCTTATTGGGAGTGGTGGCGTTTGTGGTGGTGGTAGTAGTTGCGGTTGTGGTGATCGTGTTGGGTTTTGTATTGGTGGTGACTGTAGAACTCAGGACGGCAGTGGTCGTAGTCATATTGCTGTTTCTGCTGCTGCTGTTGATCATGCTGTTGTCGTTGCTGCAGCTACTACATTTGATGCTGTTGTTGCTTCTGTTGTTGCAGTTCATGTTGTTGTTGCTGTTGTTGTTTTTGTTATTGTTATTAATATATTCTTTCCATTTTCGATGTTGCTGTGGTTGTTAAATTTGTACATGTTTTCGTTAATTTTGTTGTTGTTGTTGTTTAATATATTATAATATATTATATTATATTATATTATATTATATTATATTATATCATATATGAGTAAATATTTCGCAGGTATACTGGGAATATTTGTTCGTGCAAGTCTATTTTGAAAGAGAAAATGATCAAATTTAGACTGATAATATATGCAGACCTATACAATAATATATAGGTAGAACTAAAAAAGGAAAAGGCACTTGAAAATATAATCAAGCCAAGCTGTATATAGAATTAAACATTACTACAATATGCCCAACTTCCAGACAAAGTGTGTTTCTGGTAGTTAAATCAACAGAAGTCTCTGATAACGTAACTCGTCAGTAGGGAGTAAAGAGATTTGTAAGCTGTGTGGTATTATTTAAATATACAATATCAGGAACACTGATGTTAAATAGGAACTGCCGAAAATATCTAGAACACATTTAACAATTCGTTATGCAAAAAATCTTTGCAATAGTGCTCAACATCACCGAAGTGAATATTATATAGAAATTCAAAATCAATTTGAGGGAATTTACTGTTGTAGTAAATTGCATGAAGAAATACTTTGCAGTTATACTGAGTATAATTTTTAGTGCAAAGCGAATTAGCAAGAGAACTCAATAAATGAGAAAATCTACCAAATTTAAAGTGATAATACATATAGACAGATATGAAATTACTGTTAAAGCAACACATCAACATATAAATATCTAGAATATATCAATTATCCGGGAAATTATATTTCTATCAATAAATTCCATAGAAGTTTTCAAATTCACTTTGCACGAAAAAAAATATTCTGGGTATAACTGCGAAGTATAACAGCTCATTTGAATTCATTTTTAATGTTGGATTCATCCAGCTTGAGCATATTTGCAAAGTTTATTTGGCGTGATAAATTGCTCATAAATGTGATTTCGATATCTCCGGTTGTTTCTGTATAACATAAGTTTACACTCTATGGCAGGGGTGGCCAACCTTCTATACTCAATACGCCAATTGTTTTCGCATTTTAGTTTAGATGCGCCACACAACTTTATATAACCACTACACACTATTATAACTCACATTAAGAGAGAGAGAGAGAGAGAGAGAGAGAGGGAATTCCCTAGTCTTACTGAGTATATTCTTGCTATAAGTTAATTTACTGTATACAATACTTATTTCTAGAAATATTATTTAATATTTTTTGAATGAGTAAGCTTTTTGAAAATAATTTCGGCGTTATAAGTCTTCGTTAATTAATTGTCACTGATGTTCAATGCGCCACTTCTAAACTTGTAACGCGCAACTCTTGGCGCATGCGCCATAGGTTGGCCACCCCTGCTCTATGGTGCATTTAAGAACCATCAGACACTTTAACAGTCTCTTTCATTACTTCCCATGGACGTAGGTATTAAGAGAGGCGTTGGAAGAAGGACATAAACATATACATAAAAATACAATGACAGACGCACACACAATCTAGATTGGTGAGAATTGAGATGAGTAAGGGGTGGTCAGTACATAGAACATTAGCAGAGTAATGTAAAGGAATGAGAGTCTATAGTCTGTAAGGAGTCGTCAGAATTATAATGGCAAAATATAACTATAAGGGAGTGAGAAATGTATAGTAGTTAGTGACGAGATGTACGGAGGTGTCAGAGTGTTGAAATAGTAAAAATAGAACGTAAAAGAAGGCCACTAGCTCTAAGCATTACACATATAAAACATATTATGCGCAGTCTTACGCGCTGAGAAACACACACAGTACACAAGATATATGTCCAAAAGGTATGTGTACATATATAAACGTATATACACAAATATATACATAGCAAATGGTGAAAAAATGCAGGCCATACACTAAGAGAAACAGTTTCTGATGGAGGGGGAGATGAAGGTGGGAGGTAGAATAAGGAGAAGAAGTGTGGAGAAAAGTTACATATTTTGAAGATAAGGTGTTTTACCTTGTGTTCACGTGTCTCATTAGAGCAAAATTGTTGGAGAAAACCACAGACTGAAAGATGCTCAGTGGAGTAACCGGGCGAGTTAAAGTGTTGGGATATGTGATTTTAAATAGAGGACACAATTGGCGTGGTTACGAACAACCAGCAAGTGCTCACGAACAACAAGCAAGTGCTCACGGAATTTATCATCAAACAGCAACCATTTTCACCTAAGTATAGTGCAAGCTCTGCAGTATATTGTTTAGTGGAGGTGCAGTCAAAAAAGTCGATCACATTGACAGTAGAATTGGGGTTTACTAGTGTAGTTGAATGGTAGATGACGTGACAAGTAAGTCATCGGGGGTCGGAAACGCGTGGAAT
>JAOPJM010520465.1:0-10658 GCA_027124095.1 Muusoctopus leioderma
GAGAAACAACCACTACATTATTTGTATTTTTTTTCTTAAATATATGTATGTACGTTCTTATGAATCACTTCATTGTTTTTAAATCACGCGCTAGTTTACGACCCTATATTGCATTTTAACCAAATGGTATGCAAGGACTGTTGTTATTTTGTTATTTGGAGAAGAAAGAAAAACAAAAACGAAAATAATGGGCTAAATCTACCGAGGTTCACAACACTAATAACTGTGTTGTCAAATGAAAATTACAATTAACTGCTAGATTTCTTCAAGAAAGTGCTAAAATAATGCTAAATAACGAAAAAAATAATGCTAGTTACATACTTTATTTAAAAAGAAGTGTAGAAATTAAATCTTTGCTAATATATCTGAATCAGCATTTAATGAATCTCCCAAATCGTTGAATCCTTAAGTATTTCCAGAACTGCTACCTTGTTTCTGAGTTAGATATGTATCCATTGTGCTAATTATATTTAGTGTTGCTTCAGGTAAACAACAATCTTTGCATTTATTTATCATGTCATTTCAGACCATATTTTGCAGAGAGAACAGCTCCAAGCACTGGAAGTTTCAACCTATTTCTTAATGTTGTTTTGATAATATTTGTGCAACTGAATAATCTTTTTACGTCAGTATTTGAATCAGGTAATATTAAGAGATTAAAAGCAAATGCTGCAAAATCTCTAAAAGAGATTTCGCGCTGTACCATCTTTGTAATAAAAAATTTCTGTCCAAAATTTCTCAGTATTTGTCATGTTGGTTCATTCAAGCAAATGAATAGTATTATATCATAATTCAACACTTGCTATACCATTATCATTTAAATTCATTTATTCTAAAAGTGGAAAATTGGCTCCTTTACATGTGTCAAAATATTTTCTACAGAAAAACATTTAATGTTCTTCAATTTGTTTAAATTTCCTGGTAATCGTTGTTTGAGCTATTTGTAAAAGCAGAGAAGAACATTTTGAAATCTTTTCCTAATATTTTTTTCTTTATTTAAGTTGTCTGTAAAATATTGCTTCGAGATTGTTTTAATTTGTTTCAAGATTGTTTTAATTTGCTTTGAGTTTATTTAAATTTGAACTTGAAAAGGTGTAGTTACACACCCATGCAATTATATTTATTATTCCCACCCACACTGAACTTTGTCCTTTGTATATTGACCTCTAGTTACACGACTGTACAGAAAGGGAATTTTTTAAAATTCCTTTTTGAAAATATATTACCTACACCCACTTCTTTTGTTCACCCCTCTGTCGTCGCCATCACTTTGTCTTTATATATCTCAGTACTATCTAAATCCTTCAGTTGAAAATTCTTTTCCCTCGCAGTCAAAGGGTCAGTCTCGAACCGTCAGATACCACATGAACTCCACTGTATAACTTTTACCGATGCAAACAACCGTCAATTTCCTCGGATTCTGTTCATTTTTTTTACGTGTTCTTCAGACAATTATTTAATCTTCAAGATCAAGCAAACATAGACGAAGAAAAACATCCCGAGTACGGTTTCGAAACACGAGCCTAAAGCGATTAACAAAAACTTTATTAAATTCTAGAAAAGTACCTGAACGATGGATGGAGCACATTTCACACTGTTTCACAAACAGCAGTGACATAACAATCATATGGGACATGTTTATCCATATATAGAAGACGGTTCACGGTAATAATGGCACAGGTAAATAGGAAATAATAGTACAACAAAATAAAAAGTAATTGATCTTAGCTTAACCAAAGTAAAGTAATTAAAGCACTTTGTATTATTGAGATTAATTGATTCCTAATTAATTGGATAAAGAAAATCGTCGTAGCAAATTAACAATTTAAATATACGCACACCATTTGTAATGAATAATATAAAATTGAATATATTATGTCTGAACAATGTTTTAACATGATTTTTTTCATTTGATATTTATTTTTAATACACATTTTTTTAGTTGTGCTATTATTTCCTATTTTCCACTGCTATTTTTACCTGTGCCATTATTACCTAAATTTATAGAAGACATGGCAGCCAATCGACCAGATTTAGTACTCCACGATAAAAATGTAAAGACTTGTCTACTCATCGATGTCGTGGTCCCTTAAACTTGGTGAGGCCCTAAGCTATATAAAGCATGGAGGACCCTTATTAAAAAATTACACCAGAAAGTCTCACACAAATTGAAAGCATAATATGCCTTTTAATTATTTTGAGGCCCCTGCGGATTGTGAGACCCTAAGCTGTAGCTTGTTTAGCTTATGGCTAAATCCGACCCTGCGTGTACATAAGGAAGAACACATGTACTGCTAGATGACAAATGTAGTCTTGGATAACCCCTAAAATGATCATAGGTCTTCTCGATCACGGTTGATCCGTGGTTAAACAACAACAACAACAAACTTAGTACGAATCCAGTCCGGTATCCAGCAATAAGACAGATATTCGACGGTGATCGGAGATCCAATCGATCGAAGCGTACTTCATTGGTAAATATTAAAGAAACGTTTCATTTCTAAAGATGAGGTTAATAGTGCGAAAAATTATAATCTTATTAACAGCATTTTAATTGTTATTGTAGTGGCATGAAGGGACTGTAGACTATGAACTGTTTATAAAATATTTTTAAAAAGGCATCTTAAAGCGGGACTTATTGTCACCTTTGTTTCTTGCTACTCTAGTTAATTCAGTATAAATCCAGATGTGGATTCTAGTGGAGTTCTAAAACTTGCAGAATATTTTCACGTTCTCTGATTCTGCAAAGTCTACTGTTGCTAAGATACCGACGTTATTATGAAATAAACACGAAAGACTTTATTCTTAAAAGTTTCAATACATTATATATTTTTTAATGAAAATCAGATTTGCGAAGGTAAGTAAATATTGTTCATTTGTTAGAACAGATCACTAGGTTCTGTCTAGTTTTTAGTTTCGCTTTGAAAAGATATTTACAATTATTTAAAATTCAAAAGGATTCTGTTATATACATAATATATTTCTTTCTTTATTGAAATGGGTGGATTATAACTTTTTTATTATAATGTTTAAAATATATAACATTAAATATTTAGTATTGGATTTCACGGAACATTAGCTACAAAATGAATAAATTGAAAAAAAAAAACTTTTTGTCGATTATATTCACTTTTTAATATAACTATTACGAGAAGTAGACGTGCCTGGAGGTCCAACAAAATTATAAATTTAAAAAAAAACTATATGGCTTAATCAGATGAAGAAGGGCAGCACACATGACACTTTTCAGTGCATCGGAGACTGGTGTGAGGAAGGGAAGAAGTTATCCACAAACTGGAGACCTGGCCCGAATATTTCCAACAGAGTAGACTCCGCTAAAGGTACCCAAGCGCCAGGTGTTGGTGTTAAACCGGGTGATGGATGGATTAAGCCTGCCATTTAAGAACAGGAACAGTCCCTCTGACGGACTTTCCACACAGTTTCCGTATACCGAATTTCACTCTCACGGCTTTTGTTGACCTGATCGTATGGTAGAAGACACTTGCCCAAGATGCAGAAAAATCTACTGAATGTAATTGGAACTATGCAGCAAACTAGCTAAATTAATTTGCTTCATAGTTATATTAACTGACAATAACTATTTGGAATATACATATGAGAATGGTTTTATATTATTTCTTCTCGCCCTGTGGCCTGTCATCTTTCTTGGACACCAAAATCAAACGAACTTTTAAACGATAACACCAGAAGCTGCCTGAAATGTTTGTTTATTTCTAACTCTTCTTAGAGGTTAACTTCATAAGCCATATTTTAATTAATTAATTAACTAACTAATCAATTAAGCAATCAACCAATAAATATATTTATTTTTGAAAGCAGTCATTTAGAATAATTGTTTTGTAGAGTGTTGGTGAGCGCCTTCAGGTTGAGGTAAGTTCTCAGGTTATTTATTCCACCTTCAACACTATTATAACTGAGAAAACATAAACATCACAACACTTCATCTCCACCTAAATATCTTGGGCTTTATCCATGTTTAAGATATGACTATTTTGTATAATGGCGGGAACATATTTCAACGTCAATCAATATTCGCCGGTGATTTACATCGTCTGTTTTTAAGCGATTGTCATTCGTATGTATTAAAAGTCGTTATATTTGACACTAATGACACACAAGAATACAGCCGCGTGCTCTGGTAAAAGTTATTTCTGTCAAAGGGATACATTGGTCAGTCGATCAACTTGTTGAAGTTCATTAGATTGGACTTTTGTTAAGTCAGACAAAGTTGGAACGACAATCAACGAAGGAACTATACGTGGTCGATCGACCTGCTAGAAATAGTAGCATCCAAATATCCTTCATATCGCAATGGTTCTCTTTTGACTTCGTGGCGATCAAAGAAAAAATAACCAGCGTATTTCGCATGGAAATTGAACAAAAAACAATGCTTTAAAGTTTAAAAGTTAGAAATTTATTCTCTTACTTGTTTCAGCCCGTTGGCCATGTTTTATTAATCATACTTGTGTATAACAAAGTTGTGTATAACATGTTTTTCAAGATGCTCAGTATGGATTTTCTAAAGCCTTAAATTATAATTTTAAAATCCGTGGGGCACCAGTGCGCCATCGTTTGAAAGTCACTGCTCTACCTTAAAAAAAAATGATTATACATTGGATAATGTAGTCCTAGATACTCTATGGTTGAAAAATATCGACGGGATGGTCAGTGCTAGAACGCTTTTGATCATATGTCTGCTAGATCAATTCTGATCTGGTGTTAAACAACTATAGAAGGAGCCTTTCTATGGTTGCTCCACCTGTTATAAATTGCGACAAAATCTCTTCAAATCACAGCCCTGCCATTTAGAAAATGAAGGGGGTGACAGTGAATAATGTAGTCAGAGATACGCAATGCCCGAAAGGACGGGGACACCTTTGATCGTAGGTTTGTTCAGTCAGGGTTGTTGAATTGGGTCTAAGCAACAATAGTCATGGTTTTTCTAGCTAACGTAGAGCCCTCTGCGCGGTTGCTCGCCCTGCTAGAGATAGCAGGTAAATCTCACTGAAATTAAGAAAGAACGACACATTGGGTAATGTAGTCGTAGATATACTATGCCTGGAGAAAAGAAAGAAAGAAAATGAAGGCCAGCAGGATGGCCACAGTTGGAACACCATAGACCGTAGGTTGGCTCGATCAACATTGAACTGGGTCCTTTAAACAACAACTATTTCCAAAGCACCGTAATTGTGCCTAGAAAATACTATAATACTGTTTGTAAAGGAATCTATTATCACATTATCTAACGTTTTGGGCATAACTACACTTTAGTGCCCCCCCACCGACCTTTTTCCTCACAACTTTCTTAATAATGCATATTTTTAAATGAAATTTTGCACAGATACATTTTCGGAAGGTATATATTACGTTGATAAAATAAAGAATAATTTTAAAAAAATTTGTTACTTGCTTCATTGGCAACTGCTGGTCTTCCATACTAACCTTGCCCAGGCCTGCACTCTGGAGACGATGCTCCAGTGTTACCTCACCACAACGGCACAACATGGAAAGCAGCAGTCTACCGGATTATAAGCCTGCACTCAGTTGGCGTAGAGCAATGTGTCAGAGGCTGCTTTCAACAGAGGGAGAGGCCATCATGTCTCACTGGGCAGCTACTGCTTGCCTCAACCTGAGAAGAGACCCCAGCTAATTAGGTGCTGTCACACCACAGTCTACCTGCTCCACTGGGTGTGTTGAGCTTAGGGATACAAGTAGCTCAAACTGCAGATGGTAAACACACTGCACCAGGAACAAGAAGACAAAGTCGAAGGAAAAAACCAGCATTCAGACTAGGATGCAGGAATGTATGTACCATGACCACTGGTATATCAGATAACCTTCAAGAGATTAGTGACACATGAAAGATACCACTGATTAACAATGAACTGCTGAGACTCCAAGTGGACATCGCAACACTCCAATAGACACATCTTACAGAATCAGGAACTCTATGTAAAATGGACTATACCTTCTGGAAGGGGAAAGGCTCCGATGAAACCAGAGACCATGGCATTAGCTTTGCAATGAGGAATTTGCTACTGAAGATGGTGGAGCTCAGCAAGAAAGGGACAGAGCTGATTTTCTCACTTCAACTCCACACATCTGATGGGCCCATCAACCTTGTCAGCGTCTATGCCCCAACCCTCTACTCTATGTAAGATGCAAAGAACAAGTTAGCTGTTAAGGATAATAGAGCTCTCAAACCAGGAACAACTGCTGTTTGGCAACTTCAGTGCCAGAGTGGGCACCAACCACAACTCCTGGCCAAGCTATCTGGGACGCTATGGGATTGCCGGGGTGGATTTTACCTTTAAGATATACAGAGTGGATTTTACCTTGAAGATAGACAGGTTGGATTTTACCTTGAAGATATGTATAGAATTATTTTCACATTGATATGGTGTAGAGCTTTGTTTTGTTATATATATAGATTTCCTTTACCTTAAATTTGTATAGAGTGGATTTTACCTTGAAGATATAGAGTGGATTTTACCTTGAATATATACAATGTGGATTTTACCTTGAGGACATATGGGGTGGATTTTACGTTGAAGATATACAGAGTGGATTTTACCTTGAAGATAGACGGAGTGGATTTAACCTTGAAGATATACAGTGTGAAGTTTACCTAGAAGATATAGAGAGTGGATTTTACCTTGAAGATAGACAGCTTGGATTTTACCTTGAAGTTCTACAGAGTGGATTTTACCTTGAAGACATAGAGAGTGGATTTTACCTTGAAGATAGACAGAGTGGATTTTATCTTGAAGATATACAGAGTGGATTTTACCTTGAAGATATAGAGAGTAGATATTACCTTCAAGATACACAGAGTGGATTTTACCTTGAAGATATAGAGAGTGGATTTTACCTTGAAGATATACAGTGTGGATTTTACCTTGAAGATATGTATAGAATTGTTTTCACATTGATAATATAGTGTAGAGCTTTGTTTTGTTATATATATACAGATTTCCTTTACCTTAAATTTGTATAGAGTGGATTTTACCTTGAAGATCTACTGAGTGGATTTTACCTTGAAGATCTAGAGATTGGATTTTACCTTGAAGATACACAGAGTGGATTTTACCTTGAAGATATACAATGTGGATTTTACCCTGAAGAAATATGGGGTGGAATTTATCTTGAAGATATAGAATGGAGTTTACCTTGAAGGTATACAGTGTGGATTTTACCTTGAAGGTATACAGTGTGGAGTTTACCTTGAAGTTATGTAGAGAATTGTTTTCACATTGATAATATAGTGTAGAGCTTTTTTTCGTTATATATATACAGATTTCCTTTTCCTTAAATTTATATAGAGTGCATTTTACCTTGAAGAACAACTGAGTGGATTTTACCTTGAAGATATAGAGATTGGATTTTACCTTGAATGTAGACAAAGTGGATTTTACCTTGATGATATACAGTGTTGATTTTACCTTAATCATATACAGTGTGGATTTTACCTTCAAGAAATATGGGGTGGATTTTACCTTCAAGATATACAGAGTGAACTTTAACTTGAAGGTATACAGTGTGGAGTTTACCTTGAAGATCTAGAAATTGGATTTTACCTTGAAGATATACAGAATGGATTTCACCTTGAAGATAGACTGTGGATTTTACCTTGAAGAAATATGGGGTGGATTTTATCTTGAAGATATACAGAGTGGATTTTACCTTGAAGAAAAACTGAGTGGATTTTACCCTGAAGATATAGAGAGTGGATTTTACCTTGAAGATATACAGTGTGGATTTTACCTTGAACATATACAGTGTGGATTTTACATTGAAGAAATATGGGGTGGATTTTACCTTTAAGATAGACAGCTTGGATTTTACCTTGAAGGTAGACAGGGGGGATTTTACCTTGAAGATATGTATTGAATTGTTTTCACATTGATAATATAGTGTAGAGCTTTGTTTTGTTATATATATACAGATTTCCTTTACCTTAACTTTATATAGAGTGGATTTTACCTTGAAGATCTACTGAGTGGATTTTACCTTGAAGATATAGAGATTGGATTTTACCTTGAAGATATAGAGAATGGATTTTACCTTGAAGATGGACAGAGTGGATTTTACCTTGAATATATAGTGTGGATTTTACCTTGAAGAAATATGGGGTGGATTTGGCATTGAAGATATACAGAGTAGATTTTACCTTGGAGATAGACAGCTTGGATTTTACCTTGAAGTTCTACAGAGTGAATTTTACCTTGAAGATAGACAGAGTGGATTTTACCTTGAAGATATACAGTGTTGATTTTACCTTGAAGAAATATGGGGTGGATTTTACCTTGAAGAAATATGGGGTGGATTTCACCTTTAAGATATACAGAGTGGATGTTACCTTGAAGATAGACAGCTTGGATTTTACCTTGAAGATATACAGTGTGGATTTTTCCTTGAATATATGTATAGAATTGTTTTCACATTGATAATATAGTGTAGAGCTTTGTTTTGTTATATATATATACAGATTTCCTTTACCTGAAATTTAAATAGAGTGGATTTTACCTTGAAGTTCTACTGAGTGGATTTTACCTTGAAGATCTAGAGAATGGATTTTACCGTGAAGATAGACTGTGTGGAATTTACCTTGAAGATAGGCAGTGTGGATTTTACCTTGAGGATATACAGTGGATTTTACCTTGAAGATATAGAGAGTGGATTTTACCTCGAAGATATAAGGTGTGGATTTTACCATGCAGATATACATTGTGGATTTTACCTTGAAGAAATATGGGGTGGATTTTAGCTAAAAGATCTAGAGATTGGATTTTACCTTGACGATAGAGAGAATGGATTTTACCTTGAAGATAGACAGTGGATTTTACCTTGAATATATACAGTATGGATTTTCCCTTGAATATATAGTGTGGATTTTACCTTGAAGAAATATGGGGTGGATTTTACGTTGATTATATACCGAGTGGATTTTACCTTGAAGATATAAAGTGTGGAGTTTACCTTGAAGATATACAGTGTGGAGTTTACCTAGAAGATATAGAGAGTGGATTTTATCTTGAAGATATCGTGAATGGATTTCAGCTTGAAGATAGACAGAGTGGATTTTACCTTGAAGATATAGTGAATGGATTTTACCTTGAATATATACAGTATGGATTTTACCTTGAATATATACAATGTGGATTTTACCTTGAAGAAATATGGGGTGGATTTTACGTTGAAGATATATAGAGTGTATTTTACCTTGAAGATATAAAGAGTGGATTTTACCTTGAAGATATACAGTGTGGATTTTACCTTGAAGAAATATTGGGTGGATTCTACCTTGAAGATATACAGAGGTCATTTTAACTTGAAGATAGACAGTGTGGAGTTTACCTTGAAGGTATACAGTGTGGATTTTACCTTGAAGGTATACAGTGTGGATTTTTCCTTGAAGGTATGTATAGAATTGTTTTCACATTGATAATATAGTGTAGAGCTTTGTTTTGTTATATATATACAGATTTCCTATATCTTCAATTTATATAGAGTGGATTTTACCTTGAAGAACAACTGAGTGGATTTTACCTTGAAGATCTAGAGGTTGGATTTTACCTTGAAGATCTAGAGGTTGGATTTTACCTTGAATATATAGAGTATGGATTTCACCTTGAATATATACAATGTGGATTTTACTTTGAAGAAATATGGGGTGGATTTTACGTTGAAGATATACCGAGTGGATTTTACCTTGAAGATATACAACAGAGTGGATTTTACCTTGAAGATATACAGTGTGGAGTTAACCTTGAAGAAATATGGGGTGGATTTTACCTTGAATATATACAGGATGGATTTTACCTTGAATATATACAATGTGGATTTTACCTTGAAGAAATATGGGGTGGATTTTACATTGAAGATATATAGTGGATTTTACCTTGAAGATATCAAGAGTGGATTTTACCTGGAAGATAGACAGAGTGGATTTTACCTTGAAGATATACAGTGTGGATTTTACCTAGAAGATATAGATAGTGGATTTTACCTTGAAGATAGACAGTGGATTTTACCTTGAAGATATAAAGAGTGGATTTTACCTTGAAGATAGACAGAGTGGATTTTACCTTGAAGATATACAGTGTGGAGTTTACCTAGAAGATATAGAGAGTGGATTTTACCTTGAAGATAGACAGCTTGGATTTTACCTTGAAGTTCTACACAGTGGATTTTATCTTGAAGACATACAGAGTGAATTTTACCTTGAAGATATACAGAGTGGATTTTATCTTGAAGATATACAGAGTGGATTTTACCTTGAAGATATACAGAGTGGATTTTACCTTGAAGATAGACAGTGGATTTTACATTGAAGACGTAAAGAGTGGATTTTACCTTGAAGATAGACAGCTGGGATTTTACCTTGAAGATATACAGTGTGGATTTTACCTTGAAGAAATATGGGGTGGATTTTATCTTGAAGATATACAGAGTGGATTTTAACTTGAAGATAGACAGTGTGGATTTTACCTTGAAGGTGTAGTGATTTATGCGACTCGCTAAATCAAAACACCAAAACACGTTTTCCTGCCATCAAGCGTTACGGCAGAGCAGAAAAACACTGGTCAAAATACGGCATTTTTGTATACTTTTCAAAAATAGGCTCCAGAGGCCTA
>JAOPJM010520473.1:0-10657 GCA_027124095.1 Muusoctopus leioderma
ATATCAGTTAGAATATGGAGAGGAGGAAGGATTGTTGAGTCTCGTGAAATAGATAGAACAAAAATAAAATTAAAATTAAAATTAAAATTAAAATTAAATGAGAAAAATATAACTAAGATACTGGCAAACATGTTATTATATTGACGATGAAAGGAGGGAGAGAAGAACAAAAAAGATGGTTTAACTAAGCAAGAAAACTTTGGTTTGTGGTTGGTGTATATAATAATGGAGTTTTAAAAATGTGGTTGTAGTAGATTAAAATATGGATATTTGGAGAAAATTTGTAAAGTTGAAAATTATATGTGTTAAATTTCGTATAGGTGGGAGAATACGATAAAACATTAGCGTTGAAATAATCTATAATATTATTCTGCTTGTCATGGTATGTGTTCGTATGTTACGTATGAAAGACATATTCTTATGTGTTGAAGTCAGGCAGTTAGACAGTAAGACAACAAGGGAGGGGGAACATGACAGTGTTTTCCTTTGCAAAAAATATAGTGAAAGTATTTTCCTGGGCGAAAACTGATTTGTTTAATACAAACGATAAATGAATCTCATAAATTTAAATAATTTTCCAAATCCATCGCTAGGAAAGGCATAACGGCACATAAACTGAATTAAATAACAGCCTAATTGTATGCAATGAGTAACAATAGCTCGTTTATTTCTTCTTTTTACTCAATTCCACGGTGATTCAAAATGTTTCCATTACATTGGATGCTTTATAGTATCTAGCCAGCATTCTACTGCCTACTATTTACTTTACTATCATTATTGAATATTTTCATTCCTTCATAATTTCATTTTCTAGCAAAACACTTTCACATTTTTGCAATGGAAAACACTTTCATCCTCAATTTTCAACTCTGTCACAGGGCCCTGGAAACAAAGAAGCGATAGACAGTAAGACAGTAAATAAGGTATTCCAGTTTCTTATTAACTTTTATTATCTTTTTTAATGAAAATGAAAATTTTATTTTTATTTTTAATACAGATGATAGATGGAGCTAATATATTTAAATAATTGTTCAAACCCATCATTATTTATTACAAATGAAAACCAGATCTTAATATCTTACAATAATTGTTCAAATCTATCATTAGGAAATTGTTTGCACTACAAATTATATTCTCACTTTACTCTATTTTCACTCTTCTGCAAATTTTTGCACCACTAGTTTTACTCTCACTTTACATTTAAACAACCTTTACTGCGGAACGAAATCGAAGACTTGAATCCACAAAAGAAAGAATGAGAAGAACAAAGATAGGAAATAAGAGAGTTTAATACAAACCCAACGGATAAGAAGAGACTACATGACTGAGCACAAACGTGCAGGATACCTACGGTACCAAAGGGGAATGTCAACAGATATAAAGAGAGAACATGGATGGTGAACAGCGAGCTTATTTATCTGCGACAGCATCCAGAGAGAAGAAGTGCGACGAAATAACATCAAGGAAAACCAACAAATAGAATATGAGGAAGCACTTCGAGAAATGAATCAACTACAACAAGAAAACGTGAATGAAGAACAGTTACTTAATTTGAAAAGAAGGCAACAACATCAGAGATGATTTAGTGCTTCTATGATACGACATAAGAATCAACCAGCTGCAGTCGAACTCTCCGGCATCGGAGAAATGGACAAATCCTATCTTCATTGTGACGCACTGAAATTCAGAAATGAGCTTCTAAACTGTTGCCATGGTAACGTGTGACCTCCTCTTTTAGAGCCTTATCATGATGAACTCAAAGTACTCTTTTATGCGAATAAAGAGGAAGCTAATAATTCAGGAAAAATATCCGAAATAATAATTGTGCAGTTTCCTTTGCTTCATTTGTTACTAAAATTCACTACACCTGAATGAAAAGGCCCTTATTGTTTTAGAATTCAAGGTCAGGCATACGATTCTGCTTCTTGTCTATATCCAGAAAATAATCGCCCGGCATATGGCCAACTTTTCATTATTGGATGCGAATGAAGTTTTACAATACCGGATAGAAGCACCTTAAAATTCAGAATGTTTGCTTAATCTGATGAACACAATACAAGAAATTATGAATTTTCACAACCTATACGCTGAACTATATAAAATTATGTGTTTTGGTAGAGTTGCAAAAATGGACATGCGCACTGAGAAAAAAATTACAATTCCCCGTAAATATGAACTGCATCAGGTGGTACAATTTTCATACAAGTAATGTGTTTATTTGTGAACATGGAGCCCCTCCAGGAAATAGTTACATCATAACTCATATCCAGAAATGCGTTACCAACAAGAATCTCATATTTATCTTACCATCGAAACCCAATGTGTTACTCTCTTTGTTTATTTCCCAATGGTGAGCTTAGATGGCACAATGTTATGCAGTATGTTGATGAACGACGACCCCGTGTTCGAAATAAGGTGACCATGAACGAGTTCTATTGTTAACGTCTTGCATAGGAATGCGACATGATATTGACAGATTAGTCTCCGCAGAAATTCCGGGCCCTATGGCGTTGACAAACCCTCATCTCCTTACATGGAAAATGGAATATGTCAGAAGAAATTGCCTAAAAGCTTCCGAGAAGAAACGTTTTAAATGTAAACAGTTATCCTGAATATCGCTGGCAGATAGCAGAGTTAGAGAGTACTAGTTGGACACCATAACGCATATCTACTGAAAAAGTATCACGCTTTCATTAATCGTGAGGTATGCTCATTTGTGGAAACTATCAAATATGTCTTTAAATACGTTTACAAATGACAAGATTGTGCTTCCATAGAAATAACAAGCAATGCTGCCAATGCTCCTGCTATCTTTGCACCGTCTGCTAGTGACAACTTCGAGATAAAAATGAATTAGCAAGTCCAGTATGACGAGATAAAGTCTTATCATACCTATAGATACGTGTCCACCCCTGAAGCCATGTGGAGGTTGTCACAGTATGAGATACATGATACATGATACATCCCGCATGGTGGACAGACTAACCATCCACCTTCCAGTTTAGCAACGAGTGTACTTTCGAAGAGGTGAAGCTCATCAAGCCGCTGAAGCTCAACGTGACCGCGATACTACTTGGACTACATGTTTTAGCTGAGTAATTGATGTAATTTCTTGTAACTGTAAAACTCCTACTCATTATGTTTTCAACGAAAGAGAAAGGAAGTGGTCGCTAAGAAGAAGAAATTACAATATGATTAGCCGCATGTATACAGTTAGCCCAAGTGATCGAGACAATTTTCACCTTTGCGTGCTGTTGCTTCATGTTCTCGGAGCAAAATGCTGTGATGATCTGAAATCTGTTGAAGAGGAAATTATGCCTACTTTCAAAGATGCGTGCATTCGTCTCCGACTATTAGAAAATGATGAACAGTCTGAAAATACTATTACAGAAGCTTACCCCTTCAGAATCCCACCTCGGCTCAGAATAATGTTTGCAGCCATCTGTACACATTGCACTCCCATAAATGTAATGCAGCTATGGAACAGATTCAAACATCTTATTGTTGACATTTGCATTAATCATTCTCATCTGGGTCCGCATTTGAAACAATACCATCTAAGCCCAAATTTGCGTGCCACTGAATAGCAAAGAGTCTTTGCAAACTGGTTACTTCAAATTGAAAATGGAACTGCTTCAGAAAGAAACCAGTCATTTAACAATAATGATGTGGAGATAACTCGATATAATGTGTAATGAAGGATCAATAGTTGATCATATATTCGGTAGTACAACATAGGAAGAGAATACTTTTTGTTAAGCGGTGTCGAGTTACAGCAGGCTGAAAATATAGCACTACATAAATATATGAAGTTCTAACTGAAAATGGAACAAGTTGTGAAAAAACTGGTTTACCGGAATATGTTCGACAAAAAATGAATGATCAAGAAATTCTTCATCCCAATGCTGACTTTCTCATTACTGGGCCAAAGGTTAATGGTGGATGTGATCATTAATTACATTGACGAAGTTACTAAAGAAGGAATCGTTGCAAATAACTGTTTTTACATTAATGCTCCGGGAGGATGTGATGAAATATACCTTTTTTAATATGCTTGTATTTCTTCTTAGAAGCAACAATCATCAATTATTATGTGAAGCAGGTACAGCCATTGCTGCTATCTCACTGACAGGAGGCAGAACAGTCCACAGCATATCGAATTACGTGTATCTCTGACAAAGGCCTGCAATATATTTCCGACTTTTTGCTACTTTTTGCTAAACCAAATATTAATTATAATCAATAATACGTTTGCCCTAAATGCCAACAAGATATTACAGGTGTAAACAGATCTTTTGTTGGCAGGATCATCGTACTTGGTGGAGAATTCAGACATGTTTTACTTATTCTTTGACGGGCTACAAAAACTGCTATTGTTGACATTTGCATTAAGCATTCTCATCTGGGTCCGCATTTGAAACAATACCATCTAACCCCAAATTTGCGTGCCACTGAATAGCAAAGAGTCTTTGCAAACTGGTTACTTCAAATTGGAAATGGAACTGCTTCAGAAAGAAACCAGTCATTTAACGATAATGATGTGGAGATAACTCGATATAATGTGTAATGAAGGATTAATAGTTGATCATATATTCGGTAGTACAACATAGGAAGAGAAGCTATCACGTGTCATTCTCTTATCCCAAAGCACAGACTGTCTTGTAATCAACGAAGAAGTACTGACGCCCTTTCCAGATAATTATCAAAAATAGATCAGTATACATACATTAGTAAGTGACGACCAACTGGAAGCAGAACGCTACTCTAGGGTACTTCTGAACTCATTCACCCTTCTGGAATTCCACCACATGTTCTAAGTTTGAAAAGTGGAGCAGTTATGAGGCTTTTGCGCAGTTTATCTATTGAAAAAGGACTTTGTAATGGCATCAGAATCGAGGACATCAATCGTCATCAAAACTGTGTTGAAGCTTCTATAATAAGCACTACCTTAACTGAATGGTGAGGTTTGACACCTAGAATTAGAATGGCACCAAGGGACACAAATTTACAATTTAAAATAAATAGGATCCAATTTACGCTGTATTTATCATATTCTATGACTGTGAATAAAGCACAAGGTTAGACTTTCAATAAAGTAGGAATACATTTACTGCAGCCAGTGTTCAGCCATGGATAACTATACATCTCTTTTTCTAGAGCTAGAAGATCATCGGATTTTGAAGCTAAAGTTATGCAGACGAACACACAAGGTAAACAAACAGGAGAGACTATTAATGTGAGGTTCTCAACTAAATATTGGGTTCTTTTCAATTATCGGTCTGGCACGGAATTCTTTTTAAAATAACTTAAATAGATGTAGTTTTGAATGTCAATTACGAAAATCACAATCAATCTTTCCTGAAATTATTAATACAAAAGTTACAACCCTTTAAATATTGGACTTTTCTGTCATTTTTAGCCAATGGCATTGCTCTATCCTTATACCGCAGCAAAACCTGTGAAGACAACAATGACAGAAACCTGTGACGTCAACGTTCATTGTGTATTTTTTTTCGAGAGCGTCATAAACAGCGCGTTCTGCATACCACAGAGAGAGAGAGAGAGGGAGAGAGAGAGATAAATTGTCACTCGACTTTTTAGAAATAGCAGCCAAATCAAAAACTCAACAAACTTTGAAAGATAAACATCTTTAATGAGAGAAAAATCGAAAACCATGGTGAATTAAATTTGACAAATCAATCAATAGTCTTAGGAAATGTTGCGATGGACTGCATTATTTTTTGCATCTCTGATATGACCGCTTTCTCTTGAAAATATGTAATTGCATCCTTGTATGATTGCAGTTTGTGCCGCAAACTTAATAAATTGTCCACTGCAGGGGTGGCGGTCATGATTGTCAAGTTGTGTATATGCGATGTGTAAAATTGTTTGTGTTTTGCGATGACCGTCACAGGTTTTGCTGCGGTATAAGTATAGAGAAATGCGATTGGCTAAAAATGACAGAAAAGTTCAATCTTTAAAGAGTTCTAACTTTTTTACTAATTTTTTCTAGAAAAAATGATTGTGGTTTTCGTAATTGACATACAAATCTACATCTATGTAAGACATTTTAAGACATTTTAAAAAGAATTCTGAGCCAGACCGTTAATTGAAAAGGTCCCAATGTAGTTCTAAATATACAAGAAGATTGGATGGGATGGTCATGGCTGGAACGCCTTTAATTATAGGTTTGCTTGATCAGGGCTGACTTGGGGCTAAACAACAACAACCCAGCCTATAGCTCATTTTTAAAAAACTACTTTGAATTTCATGTGAGAGATTGATAAAGAAATTTTTATAATTTCATAAAAGTTCTTGGATAACATCCTGACTGTCTGTATTTGCTAAGGTATAAAACTGTTAGATTTATAGGTCAAATGTTCGCATCCTGCCTCAGGAATTGTGTCGGGTATTTGAGTGCTTTAAACTATTTAACCATATAATGCCTATTGTTAATAATTCTTGAAATACTGTGCCCTGAGAAGAAAGAAAAGAGACAGAATTGAAAGCTTGAAGGAGCTCTAAGGATTCCTTTATGTTTGAAGAACATTATTGCATGCAAGCAATTATAATATCTGGAAGTTGTTGCAGAATTATTGACACTTGAATAATGTGTGTGTGTGTGTGTATGTGTGTGTATGAGACCAATAAACAATTTTTTGCTTCATATTAGTAATTTAAGCATTATAGGGTTACAAGGAACATAGGCACTCATCTTTCTATATTATAAAATAGCTATCCCTATGATATGCACCTGTTAGTTAAACAGCTGCTGCAATGAGCCAATGAGGGAGCTTATATGCAGTCACTCACTTGCTAGAAATAGTGGCCAAATGTCCCTCAAATCACACTCACTGTTTTGCAAAAAGGATTCATTAGATAATGTAGTCCTGTAACTCAACAACTGCTGCAATTATCTAATGTGACATCGATTCAAGGCTTTGTCATTAGCTACATTAGATAATATTGTTCTAGATATATTAGATAATGTAGATATACTTTGTCCACTCAGCTGAAAATGAGTACCAGCAGCAACCCTGCTGGTGCATCCCTCTCTCCCTTCAGCTGTCACATCCCCAATGTTCCGCTGTGTCAAAGGTAGGAGGGCCAAGAGGGTGTCTGTGTCTGCTCACGACTGCATGGGCACCTAAAACCCTAATTGAAAGCATGGTATATGCTTATACCAGGTCATCCTCAAATGCGATGGATGGCTGTGGTGGTTGTTTTACTAGGTCTGAAAAAAAAACCTACAAAAAAAAGAAAAACAAAACAAGAAGCGGGATGGTCATGAATGGAATGCTTTTGATCATAGAGAGCTGACCTGGTGTTAAACAACAACAACTAGTATCTACATTTTCAGATCTCCCTAACTTATTCAAACATGTAGAAATGTATTAAGCATGGTGGTCAATTTGTCGTTGACCATTGGTTAAAATGTTCATAAGTTGAACTTTCGCACCGGCATTGATTGTATCTCTTACACAAGATTCATAACTCTAAATTGCTTCAATCTGCCTATTGGGAAAAGTAGAGGTACCAATTTCTTTTAGGTGTGAAAACATCGACTCTAACAATCCTTAGAACATATCTAAATTTGCTAAATTATCCAACCCATGCTAATATAAATTAATTAATGTAAAAAAGTATATCTAAAAAAACAACAAATAAAAGGGTAAACACAATCAACTTCTCAATCAAATTTAAACAATTTCAGAACTGTTCAAACCTCTGTTTTTTTTCTTTATAAATGTGCAAAATTGCGTATGCATGCACACATGAACACATACTCTCTCTTTCTTTCTTTCTCTCTCACACACATACATACACAGAGCTGCTGTTTATTTTGTTAATCAATCTAACAAATTCTATTAAAGACTACGAAATTTACATTAGACATGATACATCTAAGAGTATTTAATCTTCAAAGGATGAATGAGATGGTGGTGGTGATTGTGGAATAGAGATGCTTGCAATGATTGGGGTGTGGTAGTAGTCATTGTGGTTAGTAGCTGTAGTGATCTTAGTGATGGTTAAGGTTAATGGTAGTATCTGTGATTGGGGTAATTGTGGTGGTTGGGGTCATGGAGGTGGGTGTTTGCTAATTGTGGTCTTGGTAGTGGTGGTAATATTTTAAAGTTGCTTATAGCGCTGATAGTAGTGATAGTGATGAATAATGTAATAATGATGCCAATGGCTGTGGTGGTGGTTGTGGGGTGCTAATGGAAGCTCTGTTGTGATGGTGGTAGGTGACTGTGGTGATAACTGTTGTTGTTTAGCCCCAGCTCGTCCCTGATTGAGCAGACCTATGATCAAAGGCATTCCAACCATGACCATCCCATCTTTTTAGGGGTATGTAGGACTACATTATTCAATTATCCAATATACCCTTTCCTTTCCCAAGATGGCAGCATGTGATTTGAAGGAGATTGGCTGCTATTTTTAGCATGTTGAGCAATCATGCAAAAGCTCCCTCGTTCATTGGCTTGAATAATTATGATAGTTGCTGCTGTTTACCCCCAGGTCAGCCCTAATCATGCAGACCTATGATCAAAGGCATTCCAGCCATGCCCATCTTGTCTTTTTTCCTATTTGTAGGAAACCCAGGACCACATTATCCAATGTGTCCTTTTCTAAGACAATAAAGTGTGATTCAAGGGAATTTGGCTGTTATTTCTAGCAGGTTGAGCGAACATGAAGAGGCTCCCTCGGTGGCTTGAGTAATTATGACTGTGATTGGTGGTGGTAGTGGTGATGGCTGTAGTGGAATTAATCAAAACTAGCGATTGATGGTGGTTGTTGTAATGTTGCTGTAGTATGAGGAGGCAGGGGTTAGTGGTGGTGATAAAATGATTATAGCATATGTGGTGGTGGTGGTGGTGGAGACATGAATTGAAATTGTAGTAACAGTGATAGTTGTAATAGAAACTGGTTGTGGTGGTTGCAGTGGTGATAGTTACAAAACAGAAATCGAACATTATCAATACAAATTTCATAAAAATCAGCATTCTATTAGATTTGCCTCTGAGATATGGTTAGTTAAACATTTTTATTTAAAAAAAGAATGTATCTAATATTTTTTTCTTTTTCTTTTTATATTTTTATCATTGTTCCTTTTTTCCCCTTTTTTTAAAGCCATAACTCCTCCAGAATTGTATTTTCTGCTCTATGGGAAAATACTTTAAAAGTCTGTGATGGTGATAGTTTTCAAATGAAGATTGACTTTCCATTGACTGATTTCTAGTCTATATACAAAACTTCACCCCAGCAAGCTGCTGTTTATCTCTTTTAAAAGTTTTCTTTCTGTCTGTTTAAAATAAGCACTAGGGTGGAACCAGTAAATTATATTGGATGTTTAGTGGTGGTGGTGGTGGTGGTGGTGTTGGTGGTGTTGGTGGTGGTGTTGTTGTTGGTGGTGGTGTTGTTGGTGGTGGTGTTGTTGTTGTTGTTGGTGGTTGTGTTGTTGTTGGTGTTGGTGGTGGTAGTGGTGGCAGTAGAGGTGTCTAGTTTTCTACTACAAGCAGTGGAGGTGGTGGGGAATAACAGTGGGTGGGACAAGAAAGCCAGGCTAATGGCTAACTAAAAGGTTCATGAGCTGTATAAAAACGCAATATAATTCAGTTACATTCTGGTATGTATGATGTATCTGTCTGTGTAAACAGGCATACATGCATGTAGATGATTCACTCTGCCACTACTCTGGATTTCTCACTTTTGTGTGTTTGTTCAGGTGACAAAGTGTATATAAGCTCTACTACATGTATTGAGTACTTTTTCCCCTTGTAGACCCAAATGTGTGTGTAGATAGATAGATAGATAGATAGATACAATAAAGTAAAATAAAATAACACCATGAAAATAACAACACAAAAGACAAGATAAAATAGAAGTAGCGTTATTAGGTTCACGCTCATAGAAATAGAAATGTCTTTTATGTTTCGGGTTTAAGCCCTTCATCAGAAAGATAGAATGAGAGAAAAAGAATAAAAAGAGAAAAAATGTAAGGAAGACGAAAGTGATATATATATATAAATGTATATGTCTATATACATCATCATCATCATCATCATTTTCATTTTTACATCCGCTTTTTCCATGCTGGCATGGGTTGGAAGAGATTTTTTTTTTATTGGAGCAGTATTCTACATCTGGATGCCCTTCCTGTTGCCGACATTGGCGGACATACATTTTGGTGTGTGTGTGTGTGTGTGTGGGGGGGTATTGGTTGGCCCAAGGTGCCACACAATAGGATAGAACCTGGAACCACTTATCAAACTTTGATAAATGCCCTTGCACGAAACTCTAGGCCCTTGAGTCACTGATGTTGCTTTACAGCTATAAATAATATATATATATGTGTGTATATATGTATATATATTGTTGATTGGAGATTAATGCTTTGAAAATCACAACAACAACAACGACGACACTATGCATTAATAATATTTTCTCTGTGATGATAATGATGCTGATGTTGCTGTTGTTGTTGTTTTAACCATATAGTAAAAAACATCAATGAAATATTCAGTTAATTGATTCAGAAAATAAAAAAAGAAGACATAGAATGTAATTAATTTGATAAAGCTCATCAAGGTTTTTTGGAGTTTAGTTATATTTTTACATTTATATATATATATATATATATATATATATATATAGC
>JAOPJM010520489.1:0-10656 GCA_027124095.1 Muusoctopus leioderma
AGTTGATTTAACACTTTTCTTTTAGTGCCTATCTTAGAAATCCTTTTTTTAATGTTGTTATTGTTGTTGTTGTTGTTGTTGTTTAGCCCCGGGTTCAGGCCTGGTTGACCAGTTCTATGATCAAAGATATTCCAGCTGTGAACACTTTTTCAAGCATAGTGTAGTGTCTCGTACCTAATGCGTTTTCTTTTCTTTTTTTTCTAAGTCGGTAAGGTGTGATTTGTAGTATGTAATAAGTAATAACATGTTGTGATTTGTATAATCGTTGGAGCGTCGGATAAAATGACTTGCGGTATCTAATAGCGGCTCTTTACGTTCTCAGTTCAAACTCCTGCTATAGTCGACTTGAAGGGGGTTAGTTTCGATAAAATACATACCAGTCGAATATTGAGGTCGATATAATTGTGGGCTTGTGTCTACGTAAGTAATCAATATGTTTGTTCCTCTCACTCCAAAGTTGTTATTGTGAAGGTGGTGGTGGTGGTGGTGGTTATATAATTAAATATGTTAACAGAAACAAAAAAAAGTCAGCCAATGCTACTTGTTAGCAACCAGTTGTTTTGCAAACGACCAACGATTGATATGTGTTAGCAACAATGGACTTCACGTGCGGAAACGAACAAGGTTTCGCCATTAAATAATATATGTAACGGAAGTAAAAGCAATAGTGTTAAAATGTAAATAGCCAGACATCGTTCAATGATGAGAAGATTTTGTCATACAAAAAAACAAAAAAAAAAAAAACAATAAAACAAACAGAAGAGTTAGTGTGTATGTATTTATTTCTGAGTTAACATGAAGAGATTGTTTTCGGACGCTTAGCTTCTTCTTCTTCAAAGAAAAAAAAATGGTTTTCGAATTGTTGGTTGTGACATTTATCATTTTGTATCGGGAATTTTTTCTGCTGCTGCTGCTGTTGTGGTTGTTGTTGTTGTCGTTGTTGTTGTTGTTGTTGTTGTTGTTTATCATCAGGTCAGCCATATTCGAACAGACCTATGACCGAACGAAGGCTTTCCAAAAAACGTGACCGTCCCGTCTTTTTTCTCTAGATATAGCGTATAAGGACTACATGATTCAATGCTGCCTTTCTTTAAAAATATAACGGTGGGCGTGATTTGAGAGAGATTTGGCCGCTATTTCTAGCAAGTTGAGTGGCCATCTAGAGGCTCCCTCTGTAGAGTCAAACACTGTCTTTTGAATCATGAAAATGCACATTTCAGCCCTCCACCCCCGGAAAAATAAACTTAGCACCAGTAATACAGTGGTGTTAATGTAATCGATTAATAAATATTCAGCAAATAAAGAAACTATACACACATGCATACACACACATATATATATATATATATACATATAGATACACACACACACACATATATATATATATAAACACCGTTTTTGGCGGCCATGCTCTTGTGAGACACGTGTTTATTTATTTCTCTCTCCCTTTTTCTTCTTTTCCTCTTTTATTTCTCCCTTGAAGGACTCCGTCCGAACCGATGAACATCATTTCCTCTTCCTTAAGCGTCATAGCTAATAACTGTTTTGAAAAAATCACTCTTGTTGTTGTTTTTTTTGCTGGTTTACTTTTTTATATATATATATATATATATATATATAGTGATTTAAGTAAGATGGCATTTCTCAGTACATAAATCTTTATTTCCACTAAAGAGCTACAATTGTTTCATTATTTTCCGCTGCAATTGCTTTAATTCATGCATTCTAAGGAAATCTTGATAATTTCCCCAAATGTTTGTCCGCAATGTATTGAGAATACATGCATTTGGGGAAATTACAAAGATTTCCTTAGAATGCATTAATTAAAGCAATTGCAGCGGAAAATAATGAAACAATTGTATCCCTTTAGTGGAAATAAAGATTTATGTACTGAGAAATGCCATCTTACTTAAATCATTATATATATATATAAGAGAACTCAATACTGGTTAGTAGAGTATGTGTTATATTTCATTATTAAGGCATAAGGAAATATTTATATAATATGTATTGAATCTATCGAAACACGTGTAAGAAACATTATATAATATATTGGTATATATTCTCCTTATGCCTTAATAATTTTATTACTCTATATGGCTTATAGCTGATGCTTCGCTACCCTGGGTAATATATCTTTTAGTAGTATTACCTAATTGCAAGGGTATCCATCAGAGTGTAATTACCATATATAGAGTTCTTACTGCATGGATTTAATTGTTGTGCTTATTGGTAACACTATAATTTATGCATATATATATACTAATTCTCCTTAAAACAATACCCATATATATATATATCTTCATCCTCCTTAAAAAAAAATTCCCTAATATATATATATATATATATATCTCTCCATCCTCCTTAAAAAAATACCCTAATATATATATCTCTCCATCCTCCTTAAAAAAATACCCTAATAAAATGAAATCCTGAAATTACCTCTCCCAGGAGAACTATCATCTTCACATCTTCCTGTTCTTGATAGCGCATTATATAATCAGGGAATGTAGTGCCAGGATATCTAAACAGAAAAATCACATTTTAAAATATACATTTACTCACAGTTTCAAAGAAAACCACTAAAAAGTAACTTCATCATATTTATTTTAGTCCAAACTGAACAACATTTAAATTATTTCTAGTCCCAAATATGGAAATTAAAATCAGTTGAAAACAAGAGATTTTGATCAGAATTACACACATATACATACTTACATATACACACACACATATATGTGTGTGTGTGTGTGTGTGTGTACTTGTTTGTATATAACGTCATAGCAAAACAAAGTCAAAATCAATTTAACCATAGCTTATTTGAATTTAAAGAAAGAATGAGTGATACAAAAAAAAAATTCAGGTTTCTCACCTGTCTCCTCCAATAGCAACACCTTCATAGACACCATTTGTATTCAGTGCAATGATGTTATTCAATTCATTTGACATCCCACCTGAACGAGAGACATACGCTACACTGGAAATAAAAGGTTAACAAAATTAATAAAGATTCTTCTACAGAAGAGAGCATTAAAGAGTAGAAATAGCCACATATGTGACTTGGTCATAATTTCTAGGTGCAACTATTTCATTTAAGTCACTAATTCTAATAAGAAAAGCATGAATGTCACACAATCTCATTCTTCCTTACTTAAAATTGTACCAAAAAATGACTATTATAAAATAATTATTTGTTAGAGAAGCATTGAGCTTTAGATTTATAAAACAACAATGATAATAGGACTAGTGGCATTGGTGTATTTCCTGATTAATAGGAGGGAAATGTTTTCTAATTGGCAATCAAAACTGAAGTGTGGTTTTAGTACAAAGAATATTTGCTTCCATATTACAATCATGATGATGATGGCGGTGGCGGCGACAATGATGACGATGATTATGATAAAGATTGACCAATACAATGAGAGAGTCAACTATTTTCTTGGTATTTATTTTCTTAATCTCTGGAGGGATGAAATGTAATATTAGTCTTGATATAATTTGAATTCATAAACACGAGGCATCAAGCCAGATACCAGTTCTCTACTACCTGTGCCATCTTGACAACAATAACAATAATAGTTTCTTAAATAAGGTACAAAGTGGCAAAAATAGATTGTTATAATACTTGTTCCATGGCCAGTAGCAGCAGCAGTAGATGTAGAACAGTTCCAAATGAGAACTGAACCTAGGCTGCAGATTCAATTCTTCAAGAACTTAGCAACACAACAAGGCACTTCAACAACAATAATGATGATAATTTCTTAAAGTTAAAAGCAATAAATTTGCCTACAAAATACCATATAAACAGCAAAGCAATGGCTGTAAAGCAAGACTGATTCATTCTAAGAATTATTAAGCTTACCTTCCAGGTCTGTATAGTTTTGAAGACAAAATGTTATCCAACATTCCACCAGTATTTCCAATTTTGAAACAACCAGGTTTCACTCCACCAACCTATTCAGTGTAAAATTTGAAATAATAAAAAAAGACAACATATATATATATATATATATATATAGATATATATATATATATATATATAACATACAGTAGAAATTAAGAGATGTTACTAATATACCGTACTTTCAAGTATTCTTTTATGGCAAAAATGAACCTTATATAGTATGACACATTTATTGCTGAAAACTAAATATTTCCTTATATGTGGGAAAGGGGGACTTTAAAACAGCAAATCTTATACCCCATATACCAATATATGATAATAGTAGTAGAAACTAAATATTAATAATATCGAATTCTTCTGACTAAGCACAGAGTTAATTTTTGTACAGTAGTAAGTACAGTACATTAAATTCAACAGTAAATTACTGGTAATTATTTTATTAACTCCCAGTGGGGTGAGGGAAAATGTCAACTCTGGCATTGTTATGTATTTAGTTCCACACTATCATTTTAACATAACATATAATATATTTAACACAACATATAATATATTGAGTAGAAGTTCTATATTTTACAAGTTAAAATCTTAGACATACACACATGGCACACACACATAACACTACTGTTGGAAAAACTCTGGAAAAGGAGGCCATAAAACTTTCTAACTTCAGTCTTAAAATCTCACTCAAAATGGAAAACATACTGTTGCAGGGCCAATTATGGACACGCCTTTCTTGTTAGCCGCCATGATTAGCTGTCTGGTGAGGTTTTCAGGAATACCTTCAGCAATAATTGCAATTGTTCGTATCTGTATGTAATAAAAGTTAAGATAAAACAGAAAAATCAACTGATGGAAAACGTACAATAAATACATTAAAAAAGAAATGAAAATACAGAAATAAAAGTGCATATGATTTATACCAGCAATCTTGTATAAATTGCTGGAGAGCTAAGCCAAAGATGAAGCCTCTGCATGGTCATCCGACCTGCTAGAAATAGCTGTCAAATCTCCCCCAAATCACACCGTTATCATCTTAAGAAGAGAAAGACATATTGGATAATGTGGTCCAAGATGCACTATGCATGAAAATAAGAAGGGATGATCATGGCTGGAATGACTGATCATAGGTCTGCTAGATTAGGGCTGACCTGGGGTTAAATAACAACAACAACCAGTAATTGTAAGTTACTTCTGGGTAGATAACTTTGCTAAACATGTTACATTACTTGATCTATCAGGTTGGTAATTTTACTGAAATAAATTTTTTTCTTTCTAGTTAAATACAATACAGTTTTGTATGCTTTTAATAAACAATTGTTGTTGTTGTTTGAGGTCTATTTTTATTAATGAGGATGTAAAATATGAGAAATGAGCTTTGAAATTTACATTTCAAACTTATTCATTGTTGCATTTGCAAAGTTATCCCCTTTGAAATAATTCATAGTTGAGAGGTACACGGTCACCATTTATACCTAAGGATAAGGAGAGGTACAATTAAAGCAGCATATCATCTATGTTAATGTATGAGAGGGGAGAGAAAATATCTAAAACATTTCAGTTAAAGCTATTATTCAGCAATGAAGCTACTCAAAGTGTTTTAGATATTTCCTCTCCTCACAGCACAATAACATATTTCTTTACCGTTTTGACTTTTGCTGATGCAGAACACGACCAGTCTAGTCAAACACTGATGATTATATTCAAAGATGCATTTACAGTGTGCAGTACATTTAAGTCAAGCATTGCAGCTGGCTGAATCAAAAGTGTTCTGGTCTGCTAGCTAATGGATCATTGGTTTCTATTTTTTTACCAGAACTGTACTGTATCCTTGATAAAAAAAATTTAGTTTTTATAAGTTACTCAAAGCAGTAGACACAAAACCCATGACCTTTGCAGGCTCTCCAAAACTGGTAAAATCAATGCAGTTGTTGATGTTCAGTCTGAACATCTGTATGCTGATGTTGTCAGGAAAAATGTAGCTGAGGAGGAAATTCCAGGGGGTTACTATCTGGGAAGAGGGATTGGGAAAAAAATGTTTAGTGCAGGATCTGGTAGGTGAAACAATTGTAGTGAAGAGAACATGAAAGATGGGTGTGTCCTTGGTGAAGATGGGTCCTTGGTGAAGGGAATATTTCACTATCTAGTTCAGAAGAGCAGAAGCCATTGTCGTAGTGGTAGGAGAGGGCAGATACAGGAAACAGCATGTCTATGAGTTAGTGGTTGAAGCATGTTGATGAATCTTTGCCATTCAGTTGAATGGTACTGTCCTATATATGCAAGAAACTCTCTAATGTTAGTCACAATTGAACTTTGTAGAGGATCACTGCAGGGAGGAGTATTGGATTTAGTTGTATGAGTGATGTGAAGGGATAGACCTAGGAGGATGATTTGGCTTACCAACTTAGCTGTCTCAGATGGGTCAGGTGTGAAACACATTTGTTGCCAAGAGTATAGATGTCATAAACTTGGCAGAGCTCTAACCATCTAGTTAACTTCAAGTAGCAGAGTGTTTGGAGTTGTTGCACAGTAAGATGTGGTGTGTTGCCTTGATTAGAGTGATGAATCTGATTGATGGGCACATAATGGTTGGGTTTGAAGGTAAGATACATGTCCTCAATGAAGGACAAGAGTTAGTTGAATAAATTCTGGTGATTGGAAGAGTTTGGAGAACAGTAGAGACAACAGATGACTTTAGGTAAAAGAGGAAGAGAAATTTTGAGATAATGTTTCTGATATCTGACACAGGTGGAGAAAGTAGATTCTATGTATGTGCAGACACTGTGTTTCAGAGCAAAGTTGGAATGTAGAGTATAGTCTGGAAAGCAGAGAAAGGGGTTAGATATAGGAGGTTAAGATATTTGTCTCAGAGATGACCACAAAATGTGGTCTGTGTTAGTAGAGGGTGGTGGGTAGGATTCCGGTTGCATTGAAGTCTTGTTTAATATTTGACTTCATTGTTCATATTTCGAGTAGTGTTGATGGGGAAAGGGGAAACCACAAGTTGCCTCTTACCACTAATTGATCCCTGTAAGTAACCTACCTAGAAGTTACAAACTAAGGGAGAAGAGGATACAGGATTATACATGAGATTAGAGGGCAGCCTTGCAAGGCATTATTGAAGCCCCTGTCCTATTTGGTGGTATTCATCCACTGGGAAATTCTTTTCACTTGTACATTCTGACAAACAGTGGAAAGGGAAGGTGCAATCAGAAGCAGTACATCAAGATATTATTTTAGCCTTACACAGAAGGCCGGTCCAAGTGCTTACAACAAAGGTAACTGTTAAAATACCCAAAGCCAGGTAGTGGTATTAAACCAGCTAGTATTTAGTCTCCCCATCATTTCTAACTGTCATTTGTTAACTTACTTAGCTCTAAATAGGTACCTATAGAAGTAGATTCAGCCACAGTAAGCAATGACAGCCTGTACAATTAATGTTTTGTTACCTTACAGTGCTGGGAATAAAATCCACTAAGTGTTTAGTTTTGAGAGTTGGGATCCACCAGGCTCCCTTGCGTTAGATACAGTACATGAAGATAGTCTTCGCTGCTGTCCAAACAGTCCAGTTGGATTACAAAACCATCATCACCACCATCATCATTGATCTCTCCTGCTTAACATAGCAGCGAACAATACAAAGAACAAGCAAATAAAGTACAACAAATGAATGTAATTTTAACCTGAGGATAGTTGAGAGCTTCCATTGTGCTTTCATAAGCAGAACGTAGAGATGCAAAATTCACCAAGATATCACAATGAGGATGCTTCTTCATTACATCAGCCATGTTTTTGTAAACTAGAAAACATTAAATACATTGAAATATATTGAAATATTTATGAAAATGTGCAAGAGAAAACAAAAGAAAAACAAGGACTAAATTTACCTTATGTCAACAAAGATATAAATAATAGTGACATACACACACAGATATATATATATACATATATTAAAGAATAATAGAAAGTTACTAACATTGCTGATAAACTACAACCGTAGTTATACAAAATAGGTAAAGTACCCCTGAAGGATGGGGAAAAGGACAGACCGCGTACGGGAATTGAACCATGTTTCTGTTGTAATATGCACAACTGTGATACACCAACTCGCCCTGTCGATTTCAAGCGTCCAAATTAAAGCTTTTATCTTACAAGCGAGAACATATCTATGTAAACAATGGAACATTGCTAAAGCATTGAGAAATATTAAAGAATAATAGAAAGTTACTAACAATGCTGATAAACTACTAACTGTAGTTATATAAATCGGGTAAACGCATTATTATTTTTTATAGGACATAAATACTTTGACAGCAGTACCGGATACCACAGTTGCTGAGTTTCTCCTCATAATTGCAACTGAAATTCTGTGAAGTAGCCAGCACTTCCGTCAATCTTAAATCCAATTTGAAATGAATTAGGCATAGAGGGTCCACAACTCCAGCTAGTTTCAGATGCTACTGGTTGAAATATATAATAGCCAAGTAGATTACAATACTTTCTAGATGTCATCTCCTTTGCATGCAAAGCTGTGAAATCTACCAAATTTCACTGACAAGGTTGTGATCGACCCAAGACTGCGGTAGAAAACATTTACTCAAGGTGCCTTGCAGTGGGTTTGAACCTGAAACCATGTAGTTGCAAAGCAAACTTATTAACCATGATCAGTAGCTGACACAACCCTACACAACTTAAGTGCAGCTGATATTGAAGTCCTAGTCATATATTTGGGACAGTTCTGTTAATACACACAAACAAACTAGAAAGAATCCAAAAGAAGACCAGTTTGGTGATTGTTAAAGACTCACTAGCCAATATCTGCAAATACAAGCCCAAAGTGTGCCATCTCCTTTCTCTCTGTCTATTCTACCACTACTACAACAGCCTCTGCTCCCTTGGACTAGTAAACTGCATACCTCCTCCACCTAAACCAATGTGGCACACATCTGTTTTCTTCTCACCCTTCCGTCTCACCAGTGGTGTAGCCAGAGGTGGGTGAGGGCGGTAGTGCCCCCACCCCTATGCCGGTTGGTGGGAACCCTTGCTAAGCCACTGTGTCCCACCCTCCAGATCCTCAACTAAATATATTTTTTACCTAATCTTTCCTGCCTCAAATCGATACCCTCTAGTCTTGTCTCTCCACCAACATTGAACTACAGACGTTCAAATTAAACATCAGCTACATTGCCACAATCATCAGTATACAAAGGTCATGGACTCTTCCCCTTCTCCATTGAATAACTCTGTAAATATTGACTTTCCTATCTGTTTCTTCAAGAAGAAATGAAAAACAAGATTTTTCCCAATTAATGCTGTCTCTAATTACTGTGCCATGGCATACTTGTGTCCTATATAGGTGTGCCATGAGTTTTTGAGGCGAGTTGGAAAATTCCAGGATATTTAGAAAACTTGAGTGTTTTTAATGCACCGCACTTGTGCATGTATTTTCATTTCCTGCAAAGCGCAATGCATGCTTCCATCCCTGTTTTAAAACAATTTTAATTCTAACTTTTTATATAATAAAACTTTTAAAAAGCTGATGTAGTGCCGTAACACTTTTAGCTCCCTATTCAGTGTGCTGTGGATCGAAAAGGGTTGAAAATTGCTGCTCTAAACTATTCTAGTTTTTCAGGTTAACCAGTGTACAATAGTGTGTATCTACTTAATGATTTTCACATCATTACTTTGGCAAGTACGGTGAAGTCTATACCTCACCGATGAAGTCATAATAGACTGAAACATGTCTGGAGTTATTTCCTATATTTGTTGAAATATTTAAAACAATATTAGTCAATGTCTAAAATTTTTTTTTTTACCTCACTGCACAATTATTTGTAGTTAGATATTTAATGCTCCCTGCATAAATATGTTAACACTAACTTAAGTATGGTTTTTCAAGCAGATGGTGTCTCCGAGTAATTTATTCTCTATACAGTTCTAGTTTTCTACACCAACCAGCGTACATCTTGTACATCTTGTACATCTACTTAGTGATTCTCTCATTACTACTTCAGGTAGTACGATGAAGTCTATGCTTCACTAATAAGGTCATAATAAGACTGAAACATATCTGGAGTTGTCTCCCATACTTGCAGAAATAATTAAAACAATGTTAGTCATTGGCTAATATTGTTATTTAATCATGGTTTAATTATTTCTAGTTAGCTTCCTGCATTAAGTTATAACATCCTGTAGAAAATTTTCTAAGTCCTGTTATTATTGAGCAGAAAATGCCTAAAAACGGTTTATTTGCTGCTTATTTATTATGAAATTTACAGGTAAAAATATAGGTACTTGAGGTGTTTTCACACAAAGATAGTACACTACCACCTTATATATAGTTTAACGACCATGTGGAATCGGGTCCTGTTAAGAGTTAGTTACGTTAACACTAAATTAACTATTGTCTATTATGCAGATGTCTGGCATTAGAGTAATTTATTCCACCTGAAGTTGACTATACTTTCTGAAACTAGACAATATGTTAAATGTTTTATGACAGAAACTATGTTAATTTTTAATTTAAATTCTGTTTCATCAGAACAGAATCACTGTTAATGATAGTGACCTTGCTCTCAATCAAATCAGAAGATTTATTGATGTGTGTATTAAAATTAATATCTGTGTGACTGTGCGCCTGTCTGTGAGAAACCTTTTCATATTACTCACATTCATCGCTTTTTCATCGCTTTTTACGTCCGTTTTTCCATGCTAGCATGGGTTGGACGGAGATTTCTTGAGGCAGCATTTTACGG
>JAOPJM010520498.1:0-10656 GCA_027124095.1 Muusoctopus leioderma
GGCGCGGCCAAAAAGCCCAACATGCCGACGGACCACCACCACCTTCAACAGCAACAACAACAACGACAAGAGAAGCAGCAACAACAACAACATCGACAAGAGAAGCAACAACAACAACAACAACAACAACCAAACGAACAAGAACAGCAACAAGACCCACAACCAGAACAACAACAACAACAGCAGCAACTGCCACAGCAACTGCCACAGCAACAACAACAACATCAGCAACAACATCAACAACAACAAATAGAGCACCGTCAGAAAAAGAAACCTACACACAAACAACAAAAATAAGAGACAAACAGCAACAATCCACAGACGAACCCATCAACTACACTTTTCTCCAAAAGGTGAACGAGAAGTTGATGGAGTTCGTATGTAAAAATACTGACAAAATGTTTACAGCATGGGAGGGCTTTGATGAGCTAGCCCTCTCAAAAACCCCACCAGGGAGACTTCTGCTAAGAACCACACCAGAAGTGTATCGCTCCCTAAGAAAACTATACACAAACGATGTGGGCAGTTTTAAAAAGATCCCGGACAAAAGGGTTTTGGAGGGCCCTTACAATGGACCTGAAGACGGTGTACAGTCGAACTAGGGTAAGTGACTCTCTCCCACTTTTTGTTTTTTTTCCGTCCTCCCGTTTTTCAATGGCTATCATCGGAAGTGGGGTCGAAGTGGAAACAGGGACACCTGCTTAACAACCTCAGGTCTCTATGTATGGAAGTGGTAGCCATCAGCGAGACTAGGATTTCCGAGATGCACTCGCTCACCCTCCTTCTGAACGACTACGAGTCCTACGCTTCTTTCGGTCGGCTCGGATCGAGTGGTGCAACGGTAATGTTTCGAAAAGGCCTAGACTTGAAGGTAAGTACGGTTTTCCTAGACCCGGATGGTAGATCGGTCGTCCTGGACGTGGGGAGCAAAGAGGACGACGCTGTCCCCTCAGACTTGTGGCCGTTTACGCTCCGACCTGAGCGGGAAGGCCAGAATTCTTCAGACGCCTAGAGACTTTCCTGGGTACATCTCGCTCATTAGTGCTAGTGGGTGACCGGAACGGTGTCTTGGATGAATGCAGGGACTGTGTGGGAGTAGGCAGCAGAAGAGCGGGGTGCAAAAGCCTCACAAACCTCCTCAGGCATTTCCAACTGTCTGATAGGTTTCGACTCGATTACCCAGATGTACCAGTGTGGACCTGGACGAATCGCAACGGGTCATCGAGGTCGTACTTAGAGTTTTCGTTAGGTCAGCGGATAGGACTAGCGTTAGTTGTCCACAGTCACCCACTGACATGGCAGTGCTACATGGGAGCGTTACCTGTTCGATACAAGCTCTACAGACACGGAAGTACCAACAGCCAAACCTGCCCGAGATGCGATCAGGGCGACGAAACCGTCCTGCACGCTATCGTTCAGTGTCCGTGCATTGCAGAATTGTGGGCTTGTGTTGAACAGCTGCTATCACGTGTGGGAAGAGTCCGGCTATCAGCCGAGTCTATAGTGAAAATCAACCCGCCACCTTCCTTTGGCAGGGAAGGTGGCTACGTTTCCTCTGCCTGGTGGCTATGGTGAAAGAGGTTTTGTGGTGGACACGTCTGAAATGTTTTAGGACAGGGTTTTTCCTCTCTGGCCAAGCCTTCAACAACTACCCTCATCTTCCCCTTCAAGTTCCACTTGAAGGGGAAGATGAGGGTAGAGAGGGCGGCGCTGCTTTCTAGTGATTTTCAAAAGAGATGGGTGAAAGTGGCGAAATTTGTGAGGCTGAATGGGCCTACCATGAGTATGCTTTTCTAAGCAGGGGGGAGGAAACCAGGAGAGGGCACTTTTGATGCCCTTGGTGCGGCAGAGTAATCCGGGACTCTTTGTGGGGTTTCCCCCGAATTACCGTTGTGGTCTTCTCCACTATTGGGGAATTTTTCCTTGGTAAATTTTTACTTCTTGCTATTCTCATTTTTACTCGATGTAACCCCCCCCCCACCCACACTTTGTGTTTGTAACTTGTCCTTGTATTGACCCCACACGCTGGGCCCTTGTGGTCAATAAAAGAAAGAATTATTATTATTATTATTATTTTTTCTTTTCTTTTCTTTCTTTTTCTGATAGTTTCATGCGATTTTCTACAGCACCACCAGGTGCACCTCCATGTTCCTGAGGTGTGTGGAGCATTGTGCGCTTTTTTCCATTTGCTATGGAGATTTAGCTTACTATTTCTGGAGCTGCTTTACTGTGTGTTCTGTTGTGTATAGCATGTGGTACTTGGCTGAGTAGTGAATATGTGTGGTCAGTGTAACATTAAAAAAATTGCATCTGTCCAGTTACTAGTGTTGTAGTGTCGGGTGTCAGGTGTGTAGGTGTGTGTGTTGTGTTATTTTATTGGATGTTAACTCCTTAGTTATGTGTAGTGTGATTTGTGTTATTTTATTGGGTATTTATTGTCTGGGATGTGTGTTGTGAGCATATGCTGTAGTGTTTGGTTGTGCTATTGAATCGATAATGTCTTGCGCAGGATGTGGGCTGTGCCTAACAGAGCTATTTTAGGAGCTGTGTGTAACGTTGTGGGCCCTGGTATGGCTTGTATGTTTTTGCTCATATTTGTTTTTACTATACCTAGAGCTCCCATTATAACTGGCACTGTTTTTACCCTCATGCCCCACATCCTGTTTATCTTAATTTCAAGGTCCTTATATTTAGACAGCTTTTCTACCTCTTTTCGAGCAATATTTTGGTCAGAAGGGACTGTGATGTCAAAAATAAAAAAAGTAAACCCTGGTGCAAAATAATTATAATTTTAGTTGAAGAAGCAGAAGTAATTTCAGGAAAAAGAACACACTCTTAGTTAAAATGCTTTAAATTTAGAATTTTGTTTTTCAATTTTTTAATCTAAAATGAGGAAATCAGCATATAATCTTAGAAAAGAAATTAAGATCAAAATCAGTATATAGTGAATGTTTACGTCTAAATTGGAGTAACTGGTTTTAATTTCGGTGTTAGTAGCTTAATAGATAATGAAAAAAAAGATGAAATACAAGAAGAAAACATTGGTAAAAGTTAGGATATGTAAACGGTTGAGGTTAATTTATGTAGGTAGATGAAAGAGTAACTGAGAAAATCCTTGTTTAAATAATTAAAAAGTATTAAAAATGTATTATTAAATCTGGGGTGGAATTAAAACTGGAGAAGTAGTTAGGAGATAGTTTTAGAAAATAACGATAAATTAATTAATGTTTGACTGAAATGGGCTAACTACGATATTGTCTTAAATTAGAAGTTAATAACTAAGCTTAATAAGGGAGACATAGTGGGTGTTAGTTAGGATATGTAAGAGTTAATGTATAAGGGTAGATTAGAGGCCAATTAAGTAGGTAGATAGCGTTATGAATTTGGTAAGATGTTCATAACTTAGAAATTGCTATCTATGTGGGTTATTTCTTGATTTGTAGTGTTGGTAAGATTTCATGCTATTATTTATACAAGCAGAGGTTCTTTCACTGAGTTTATTTAGGACAATCCTTTAGCTTAGTAAGCTGACCAAGCTCGCTTTCGGTTGAGCACAAATTACACAGCGTCTCTCTTATTGCCAGTTTATAACTTGGCTTTCGATAAAATGTTCCATTCTAGTGTGAAGTTTAGGTTCTTAATTTTCAAATCCAAAACAAACAGGGAAAGGGATGTTTTATTTCTTGTATTCGGATTCCTAAAAGTGGTCGCGTGGTTGTTAAAGCGTAATTAAAAAAGGGATAGAATATAGGCCTATGTAAGTGTGTTATGAATTATTTGTTTTTACGTTACATTTATAAACTGTATCAGTTGCTAGGCTCTTAGAATCTTAGGGAAAGGTGTTGGGGTTAATGCAATTGCAATTTGTATTTTGGTTAATGTTATAGTTGTGATTAGGATGACCTTTGAATTCGTCTCATACATGTTAGAAGAAGCTAAATTTTCTACAAACTTTGGTGTGATAGAATAAAAAAGTTTAATGGTTTTCCTAAGGGAATTTATATAGTATCTCTGCTGCAACCGGAAATAATTTGAAGTTATTTAAAGTAAGATCTGGCTATTTGGGTATCTACAGCTAGGCTAAAGGTCGGGTTGTATAAAGTAGCATTTCTTTTTTTATTTGTTTTAGTGTTCGTTGTTGTGTTGTTAGTTGTAGGATCAATATAAAAGGTTTTGTCTAACATAATACGCAGAACAGAAAATTAACCTATTCCCTAAAAACATAATGATTCCATATAGGAAAATATATCTCAACTGACTGATGAAAAACACAGAAACTTCCATTAAGAAAGTGCGGCGGTGTTGTAATTAGAATTGTTAATGTAAGTATCAATTTCGTAGTTAATATAATTGTATTGTACCGAACTTGTAACGTACAGTTACAAAAAAGAAGTAGAGGAATAATTGAATATGTTAATATACGTATACAACCGTAGTGTAAGTGTAAGCAGTGGAAGTCAGCCTGGGCCTAATAAGGTACGTAATTATGTGAAGTTACACAGGGACAAAGAGAGAAGCATAAAGTCATGTGGAAAGGCGGTGCATAAGTTCACATCTAATAGGTAGGAAATCACCACATCCTTCCTTGTTATATTTATTCCTGTGTGATTGCTTTCATTTTCTTCTCAATAAGTCACTGAGAACGTCGAGAAATAAGTGAATCTGTTTTTTTCTTCTTTCAAAGCACAGGAATCACTAGTTTTCGTATCAGTTGAAGTAATGCTTGATTCCTCGGTTTAAGTAAAATAATTGTGAGATAAGTCTTGCACTGGTACCATTTTCAGATTTCCTGAAGCAAGCTTCTCTGAATAATCGTTTGATTTAAAATAAACAGGGGTTTCATTTGGCGAAATTGAAATCTTTGCATCGACTTGAAATTTGAAATTGACATGATCAGCATTCCGACGATGACAGGAGTGGTCACTGATGTCTAGAATCTCAATTATGTGCGTCCCCTATAGGTTTCAGACTAATGTCACGGCTAGGATGATTATCATCTCGACAGAAGAATAGTAGCTCTAAAGAATCAAAAGATTGCATGTTGGATCGTAAGACTCTCTTCTTCAACAAAATAGCCAGACACACTGTTATAGTTGAATGTTGGGGATGTCGGTAGTGTAAGGGAAACAAGTCGAACGTACGTTCAAGTTCTTGGAGGGTCGTTGGTTGCATAGAAGTGATCGCCGACTTGAAGGATTTAACAACATTTTCTGCTTGAGCATTGGATTTCTGGTGTCGTGGTACAATGAAAACTTGTTTGCATCCAATATCATTTAGCCAATTAAAAATACAATAAGCAGTAAAATGTGTTCCATTATCAGTTACTATGACCGTTGCAATACCTTCTTGACTGAAAGTTCATGGTTGAGCCTTAATTGGAAAATCCGTTGTCGGTGAAGTTGTGAAATGTACCTCTGGCCACTTGGTACATTAATGAGTAATATTTGCCAAGAAAAGGACTACAGTAGTCTACATGCACAAATTAACAGGCATCGAACTAACAGCTCCATCTTTTCTATTTCGATGTGCGACGAGTGTAGATCTTGTATATTGTTTTTTTGTAGTGTAGGGGGGACAATAATGTGATCAAGATAACACAAACTACCGTGTGGAGTAACTGAAATATCTTCACGCATAGAGAAATATTTAGGGAATTTTCGCTTCAACGATTTCTGCCAGTGACACCTGTGGGATTGAATGATGCCTGTGAAATAATGTCTAGTATCAAGTATTAAATAACTTCTACTAACAAGTAGAGGTTGAATAAGCAGGCAGTCCCTCGTTGAATCGAGAAGCTTCATGTTAGAATAGCTAGAAATAAAAATCGATGTGTGGTATGCTCTTGCCTTTTCGATATTCAATGTCTTAAAGATAACCACTAGAATTTTTTTGAGAGAGATTTATCAGAACCATAGATGAATTGATGTGCTTTATTAGTCATCGCAATAGTGAAATGTATATTGAATAGGTACTTGTGAAAATGTTTAACAACCCAATAAGCAGATGAAGCTTCTAAGGCAGTCTCGAGATCCACAGGACAGTGTTGCTATCTTGCTCCAACCCTATAAGTTCAGAAATGCTATTTGTCACAAGTACAAAAATGGTCATATTGCGAAGGCTTGTCGCTCAATGTTCGTAACTGATTCAACCGACAATAGTCGTAATTCGTTATTAACTTTGGTGACACACAATTCATCACACGAACGACAATCCTTCACGTCAGCTTCTGGCAATTCACATACATTTATTATGGGCACCGGTAGCACCGAATCAATGATAAGTTTAGACTGATGAACCGCACCAAAACAGACATAGGAAACCTAAGCAAATTTCTATTAGACAAAATCTTTCCTAAAGTCTTTAGCTTTATGGACAAACACTAAAGACGTTATTTAATGGTTCAAATTTCCTCATTAAATGACAATTGTTTTCCAATTCACTATGAAAGAACACTACTCTTCTATCACACGACCCTTATTAATCAAGGCCCTAAAATTTGCCAAATCAATCACCAAGATTCAGGATTCGGATATGGACATCATCATCCCTGATAAAAAGAATTACATAATCACATAATCTCAAAACGAAATTCCCTAATATAATTGCATAATTGCAACCAACAAACAACAGCCAGAATCCGAAAGAAAACTGACATCTTTGTTTAAAAGAATTTGAACTTTTTATTAATATAAAAAACAAACCTTAACAAAGCAAACTTCTTGGATGTTACTTTAGAAATTTCTAATTCACTGTTTCTCTTCCAAAATAACCAGACGAATCTTTATATCTATAACATTTACAACCAGCCCAAGATTATTATTAACAACTAATAAGGAACATCTCTCTTAGATTATCTAGCCTCTCCGTTAATAAGCAAATTTTTACTGAGGCTGTCTCTTATTATAATGAAGCCCTAGCTAGAAGTAGGTTTATAGAGAAAATATTTTATATTGATCCCACAACCAACATAACAATAATACACGCTAATAGAAAAAGAAATATTACTTGGTACAACCACATTTTTAACCAAGCTGTAGCTAACACAATCTCATTTAAATAACTTCAAATCAATTTCGCCTACAGTCGTGATACTGTAAAAATTTCATTAGGAAAACCATTAAACTTTCTTTTTCTACCACACCAAATTTATCTTTATTTTCTCAAACTATCTTCTATTTACTTTTCCAGTATCAATTCCATTCCAGATTTAATACATTTAATTATTCAAACAAGGAGTCACTCTCTCTCAGCCTGAAGTCTACCTATATAAATTAACCTCAACCGTTTACATATCCTAACTTTTACCAATGTTTTTTTTTCTTCTATTTCTTCTATTTTCTTTCTTTCATTATCTATTAAGCTACCAATACCTAAATTAGAACTAATTACTCCTCTTTAGCCATAATCTTTCATAACATACTGGTTTGCATCTTTATGATTTCCTCATATTAGATTCAAAAATTCAAAAAAATAAAAAAATTCTAAATTTAAAACATTTTAACTGAGGGTGTACTATATTTTTTTTCCTGAAATTACTTCTGCTTCAACTAAAATTATAAATATTTTACATCAAAATTTTATTTTTTATTATTTATTTTAATATTTGACACTTTTTTAATCATTTCATTCTTTTTTTCTCTAACCCATTCAAAATCTTTTTCTATCATAACCTCTGACTTCATCACTGAAATATACAATCATTTAAAATACACTCTATTTCTCTAAGACACTCAACTGAGTTAATTTTAATGTTTTATAAATTTCAGTATAAGAGAATTTGTAGCACTCTCTGCCATTACTAAATTAGTGTTTACTAGAAATTTAAAGAAGCTAAATATTTTTATTTACTAATGAAAATAATGAAACAATTTTTTTTAATAATTCACAATTCGAACAAGAAAATTATTCCCCCCTTTCAATTGCACTATTTGTAAAATCTTAGTTTTATAAATAGTAGATATCACCAGCCACTTGACTGGTAATATCTCATCTCCCTCCTCCCGCCTCCCCCTCTGTCTCCCTCTCTCTCTCCCTCTATCTCTTCCTCTCTCGCCCTCTATCGCTCCTTCTATCTCTCCCCCTATCTCTCTTCCTTTCTTTCTCTCTTCATATATATAGCTATACTAGCAGTCGTACCCTGCGTTGCCCGGGTTTGACTGCTAGTATTTATAATCTATAATACTTTTTTATATACAACATTGCATGTTTTTTCCAAAAGGAGAGTATACATAAAGATTGTTAGCTGTTCCTACTCTAGAGCATCTTACATACAGTTGACCATGAGAGAAGCAGTCTTCTTGTAATTGTAACCCAACAACTTTCATTGTTTGTCCCTGTGATTTGTTGATCGACATGGCAAAACTTAATCTTACTGGGAATTGTAACCACCTGAACTGAAATGTCATCTCTGATGTTATTAGAGGTTTCCCATTGATAAAAGTATCTTCAACCTTGCCACAACCAGTTTGAATTTGTGCTTCAATGACATGAGGCTGTAATGCTTTTATTATTAATTTGGTACCATTGCAGAGCTTAGGCGGATCTAAATTTTGAAGGAGCATCACAGGAGCTTTAACTTTAAGTTGTAGTTAGTGAGGAAGCAACACTGGAACCTCTAAAGAATTCAGAAACTCCGTTGACAACTTCATTTTGATCAATAACTGTTTCAATTGATTTGTAAATATAAGGATACCCTGGAATAGTTGTTGGTTGTAGTTTTGGAGTCATCGTTGGTTGATAAAATTAACTGTCACATTTATTCTCGCCAATATTGCTCTTTCACTCAGCGAAGTGAAGTCTCTGTAGTGATAACTAAAGTTAGTAAACACTTTTTCTTTTAATTCATTAATACGTTGGACCACTGTGCTGATTGTATATATAGTGAATTTGTTGTCAGAGTCCACAGTAACGTTTCCTTCACCAAGTTGTAGCAAATTCTGAGCAAATAGACCTGAATTGTGATCACCATAAATGTTTGCTTGCATGTTAGTTGTAAGCTTCAAGGAAGATTTAAGGCACTCGAATATCATCAGCTTTTGTTCCCTTAGGTATGACTGGCAGAGTCTGGCAAAAATCTCCTAAGACAACAGTCACACCACCCATCAATGTTTTGTACTTTCTCACATCTTATAGGGTTTTGTTCTGGGCTCCGATGCTTTATTTATGGGCCATTGTACATTCATCCCAGACTAGAAGTTCACATCTTTTAACAACCTCTCCCATGCCAGAATATTTAGTAATTTTACAAACAGCTTCATCATTAGTTGCTAAATCCAAAGGAAGTTTGAATGCAGAATGAGCTGTGCGACCTCCAGACAATAGAGTAGCAGCTATAGCAGAAGAGGCGACTGCTACAGCAATGATATTTTGCTTGCAAACTTTGGCCAGTAATAACTTTGTGACAAATGGTTTTCCAGTACCACCAGGAGCATTCAAAAAGTAGATGCCTCCATTCTGCTGAGAGATACTATTCACTATAGTTGAATAAGCAATAAGCAGTTCTCTGATCATGCAACAACTTCGGCTCATTTTCATCGACGTATTTAGCTAAGGAGTTGATATCATATGATGTTTCTCGGATAAGCTTTGTAGCTAAAGTATTGACTTCTATTCTATTGGTTTTGGGGAGGCCAAATGAAGGTAGTGGTTGTTCATCTATTGATGATATTTCATCTTCCATGTAAAATAAGGCTCTGTTGTAGAATTCATATGTGTAAACTACGTCAATATGTGGGTTGGCAAGTTGTGCTTGGTGCTTATAATCTTTTGACAAATCGTCTTTATATTTGTTCCATAATTCTAAAGGGTTGCCTACATCACAGATTATTAGCAGAATTGCAAATACATCTCTTAGCTGCTTTGGGAATTTGTATATGGCTGCTTCTCTTAAGGTGGCATCCTATTGACTATCGTTTTCTAGCATTCTACGTGTGTAGCATGTCTCTCTAAATGTTGCACATACCATCAACTGTTCTAAGATCTTGAAAGGACGTAGGCCATTTAACTTCATGCAGGAGGATTCTTAAAAACAAACATGCATGTTGCGTGGAGTGAACAATGTAAACTCTGCCTAAAGCACTGTCAGCTCTTACATCTGGATGACTCTCAATTTCACTTCCACTCTTTCCTCTACTCCATTTTTTTGTTATTGCAATTGTAATAAGAGAGTAACTGGGGATACAATAAAGATTGAGCGAACACATCTTCTTGGCATAGTTTTAAAAAAGCTGTTAAGAGTAGTATCTCTAGGAGCAAGAGCTTGCTGGGCATCTGTTTCATTAGGAAAATAAACACTGTGTCCATTTTCTAAATGAACTGCTAGTTGCTGTACTGCAGGATATCTCTCATTCATGGGAAAGATAAAAATACTCCAAAAGGCTGTATTGCTACTTAACTAATGACCTTGGTGATAGTTAGTCACTTCATCAGGTACATTTTGTTGTTGTAAAGCATACTTGCGCACATACTTGCACACATACTTGCACACATACTTGATGGAATTGATAGAATTACAACATTCTACATTAATATGAGCATTACACGTTTTAGAGAAGAGAGTGCAGTAAGGAACTATCCATCTATTACACTGGACAACAAATTTCAAAAAAAAATTTACACAGGAGATGTGTAAAGTGATTTAGACTAATTTGGGTACGC
>JAOPJM010520522.1:0-10656 GCA_027124095.1 Muusoctopus leioderma
GGCTTGGGTCGACCCGAGGCTATGGTAAAGACACTTGCCCAAGATGCCACGCAGTGGGATCGAACCCGGGACCTCGTCATTGCAAAGCGAACTTCTTAACCATTCGGCCATGCTGCGCCCATATATATATATATATATGATGCTGCTCTTTTAAGCAGGCATATATTACTAGAAAATTAATATCGATTTCTTACATAGTCACAAGACCTTGAAAGTAGGGGATGGGTATAGATCGACCTCAGTATTCAACTGGTACTTTATTTTATCAATCCTGGAAGGATGAAAGACAAAAGTCGACCTCAGTGGGATTTGAACTCAGAACAAAGGATGCAACTAATTATAATGAGAATAATAATAATTGTTTCTAACATAGGCACAAGGCCAACAACCCCAATACTTGACTGGTACTTTATTGACCTCGGCGGGATTTGAACTCAGAGCACAGTGAGCCGGAACAAATGCTGCAAGGCATTCTGTCTGACACGCTAACAACTCTGCCATATTTGAAATGAATATCTGTAATTTTTATAATATAGATGACAAATGTTGCTTGTGAGGTCTAATTTCTGAAACAATACTCTACATTGTATAAGGGGGTTCTTCTACACAAGCTCCATCAAAATATACTTGGGGTTACAATAATGTAGCAAAAGCCACTACATACAGCTAGCCACCAAATTTCAACCCCTTTAAAAACAAGGGTTTTAATTGATCATATCGACCCTAATACTTATTTCAGTCTTGGTACTTATTTTATCGACCTTTATTCATTGATTAGCTAAGTTACCTTCTGATGTAACAAGACACATCTCAACATACCTTTTTATACCCTGTATACACAAACACACACACAGATACACACACGTATACACACATACATACACAGGCACACACACATATATATATATATATATAGACATGCATGCATATATACACACTTGCACGCATATATACACACTTGCATGTACAAACACACACACCACATACACACATGCACACACACATATATACATGCATGCATATATACACACATGCATGCATATATACACACTTGCACACAAACACACATACACACATATATACACATGCACACATGCTTATATATATATATATATAAACACAAACATATATACACACATGCATGCATATATACACACATGCATGCATATATACATACTTGCATGCACATACACATGCACACATATACACATGCATATTATACAACAGGCACTGTACAGTTTCCATCTACCAAATTCCACATGCAAGTCTTTGGTTATATCTAAATATTATATCTATAGAAGTGGGAAATGTGTAACAGAGTTAACAGAAATAGCTAAATACTTTACCACTTCATACTGATGTAATGATAATATTCTGTAAAATAAGTTAATTAAAAATAATTAAAATCATAATTGCATTTTTTGGTAACATTTACATGCAATAATATCATAAGTTATTGATTATTTTAATTAATCAGTATACTCTAATTATAATGATAAATTAAAAGAACAGATCTGGAATTTGTAGATAAAAAATACTGCAGGTATACCCTAATGAGAAATTGAGGAAGCCTCTACATGGTCGCTTGACATGCTAGAAACAGCAGCCAAATCACTCTCAAATCAAAGTTTACCATTTAAAACAAACAAAAAATGGAAGGACATATTGAATAAAGCATTCTGAGATAATCTATGTCTGAAAAGACATGATGGTCATGACTGGAATGCTCAACAAGAGCTGACCTGCACCTGACCCCAAATTGTGAAATGCACCCTTCAGGCAGAAACTCAACACTTCTGAACAACTAAATTGTTGAACATTGCTGGTATTGGTTTATCAATGCTGGAAATCTAAAACACCATTGATTTTTTTTTCAAATCAAAGACTTTGGTATGAAGGCTTAGCACTAAAATATAGAGTCTATGGAAATAAACCTTCAAAATAGATAAATTTCTCTTATAAATGAATTAAACCTCATGTTTGATGATATAGTGATGAAAACTTCATTATCACTGTTTTTCTTATAACGAGTGTAATGCATTAAATAGAATTTTATATAATAATACCTTCCCTTAAAATCAATTATCTGGGATTTGAACACATTAATTTCATTGCCACATATAAATTTTGTGTATTTGACTTATATGTGACTATCTAAAGCAATGATTTTGAATGTGATATAATTAGATACTAAAGTAAGCTATTACAAAGTAGTAGAGTTTATTTGTGTGTGTGAAGTTGGTGAGTCACACCACAGCTACTCAGGGTTTCATGTGTCTGCAAATATCAGTCAATAGGAAATTTCAAGATAGGTAAAGTTCATTTACCATGAAGGGTGGTTTTGTTGCTTGGGCTGGAGGTAAGTAAAATCTTACTTGCCCACTTTTTCATCCATTCCTCCTTTCCTCACTCACAGATGAAAGGCAAAGGGCCGAAAATGTTAGACTCTACATTCTTCATAGCAAATGAACTTATTGAACTCTCTAGAACTTTCCTAATTACAAAAAAGGGTTACTAGGTGACTAAATTTGGTTTTATTTATCTGTTTTTGTGAAGATCTGCTGAAATGGTGAAATAACATCTGTTTGTGTCAATAACTAGAGTACAAGTACTATATTGTTGTTGTTGTTGTTGTTTAGGGAGATTTCACTGTTACATTGAGCAACAATGTGTAAGTTCCCTTCATTCACTTGTCAATACTATAAAAGTAACACACACACACACACATCATCGTCATCATTGTTTTTACATCCATTTTTTCATGCTTGCATGGGTTGGATGAAGATTTTTTTGAGGCAGTATTCTACGGCTGGATGCCCTTTCTGACCCCAACCCTTCATTTTTAAAGTATGCGAATTATTCCACTGATCTTCACCTATCAAATTGCTAAACTGCAGGACCTATTGTTTATGAGGAACATAAACAAACATCACCAGCTGCTTAAGCAATAACAACATGAAGACAAGCAGTGACAAGCATGCACACTTGCACACACTTGCACACACACACACACACACACACACACACACACACATACATATATATATATATGATGAACTTCTGCTGCACGGTTTCCATCTACCAATTTCACTCACAAAGCATTGGTCAGCCGGAGGCTGTAGAAGATACTTGCCCAAAGTGCCATACAGTGGAATCTAACCTGAAACCACATGGCTGCTAAGCAAACTTATTAACCACAAAGCCATACCTGTATATATATAGACACACACACACACACACACACACACACACACAGACAAGAGAGCCTCTATGTGGTCATTTGACCTGCTAAAATTAACAGTCAAATACCCCTCTAATTACACCCCTACCAACTTAAAAAATGAAAAGACACATTGGATAATGTAGTCCTCAATACAGAATGTCTGAAATAAAAGAAGAGATGGTCATGTCTGGAAAGACTGATCACAGGCAGGGCCGGATTAGCCTATACCAGGGCCCCTAGGCTGTTAGCAAAATCCAAATTTTTTTGTCCGGTGAAAAATAAAATTAAGAAAAATATGAATATCCCAGAATTATTCTGGGCCTCTGTTAGCAACGGGCCCCTAAACTTAAGCCTACTCAGCCTTATAGTATAATCTGGCCCTGATCACAGGTTACTTGACTTAGGGCTAAACAACAAGAAGAGTTCAAACTGACTTCTTTCTTTGTGTGGCTGAGGGTCAGAGATCATAACTACTGCTATGGTATACTCAAGTATATAGATGAAAGCTAGCTGTATACTCTTGTGAGGAGTTGAACTTAGCACCATAAGCCATTAAACATGGTAACACTAACTTTACAAATGTTTTGCATGTGAATGACCCTCTGAATAATCAACATCATCATCATCATCATTTTTATATCCATTTTTCCATGCTTGCATGGGTTGGATGGGTCTTCTCCAACACAGCACCTTGCCACTTGTCACAATCCTTTGTCATCTTCTTTGTGAAGTTTCACATCCTGAGATCAGCCTTCACCACTTCTGTCCATGTCTTCCTCGGTCTTCCTCTTCCACACCTTCCTTCCACTTGGATCAACTGACACTTCTTTACCTAACTCTCATCATCCATATGCATTAGTTATCCATACCAATGCAGTCTTCTCTCTTGCAGACAACATGTGATTCCTCTTATACCCAGCTTTTCTCTCAACTCAACTGTGCTTCATCGTTCATGCACATTAACATCACACATCCAACAGAGTATGCCTGCTCAATTTCTTTCCAACCTTCACACATCCTTTGCATTCAATGATTTATTCACTGAATAAGAGGTAAGGTGTTACACTGTACTACAGAGTATATCTATAAACTTTAGTCAACATTGGTTGTAATAGACAGATGTAAACACCTTGTCTTTATATATATCTTCGTGGACAATTACAAGCAATGTTTGCTAAAATCTATAGTTATATTCTGTAATACAGTAAAGTATTGAAACAAAACACTCTTAATGCACCACTAATTTAATTAATAAAACAAATAATCAGTATAGTTGGTGACAGGAAGGGCATCCGACTGTAAAATGCTGCCTCAAGAAATCTCCGTCCAACCCATGCAAGTATGGAAACATGGACGTAAAACGATGATGATGATGTGTGTGTCTGTGTTTGTCTCAGTCTTTACGTGCTTGTTTGTTTATGTCCCGTAACTAAGCGGTTTGGCAAACATATAGAATAAGTACCAGACTTCTGAATTAACACTGGGGTCGGTTTGATCGACTAAACCCTTCAAGGTGGTGCCCCAGCATGGTCGCAGTCCAATGACTGAAACCAATAAAAGAATAAACACTAGGACAGAAAAAAACTGTTACTCAAGGACTAAATACTATTTTAATTAATTCAGTAAGTAGGGGAGACAACTCTGGAGTTTATTATCCTGTTAACATTTTCAAAGTCCTGCAATGATTGAGCAGAAAATGTCTAAAAATCTAGCTTATTTATGTCTAAAATCTAGCTTATTTATTATGAAATTTACAGGTAAGAAACACAGGTGCTTGAGGTATTTTCACACAAAATATTTCACTTTCACAATATTTATAGTGCCATGATTCATGTGTGTGTGGAACCGTGTCCTACAGGATGTTAAGAGTTAATATGGTGTGTTTTAACCTCTCAGCCTGGTATTTAGTGAGGTTGATTTTTCCTACTGTGGAGTTGATGGAGTTTGTTTCTATTCTGGAGGAGATACATTGCTTTATGAAGTGAAGTTGTCGGGTTGTTATTCTTTTCTTGAGACATCAGAACACAGTGTATTTCAGCCTCATTGCTAGCCTGGCTACAGCTCACGATATTTCATTGATGTATTTGTTCTACAAGATTCTTGATGTGAAATCTTGTGTGTTGAAACTGATGTTATTGTATTTAGGGAGGGTCATTATGCCAATAAGAACACACGCACTGGTTGTATTTCACACACACATGAACACACAGACATAAACACAACACATAAACAACAAAAAACCACAGAATAATATATGGATGCATATGCACACACACACACACACGCACAAATAAAAAAAAAAGGTTAACATAAAATACACACAAACACACATGCACACACACATACCTACATTGCCTATAAATATAGTTCAACACAGCAACACTGCCATACAGAATGCGAGGAGATACACCATAACATGGACAACTGCAACTGCAGCTAAGCTGCATAGAAAGGGAACGTCATCGACATGGTCACGGACTGTGACTAGAGGACTCTGACAATAGATCAATGATCTATCAATAAACTAGAAGTAGAAGTGAAATACAACCAGTGTGTGTGTTCTTATTGGCATAATGATCCTCCCTAAATGCAATAATATACAACAGAAAACATAATAGTGTTTGATAGTAGAGTGTGTTTAATAGCAGAAAATACTTGGTATATAATAATAGATGTTGAGTAACGAAATACATTTAACAACACAACATTTAACAGTGAAAAACTGAATATATGAGAGAACAAATTCAATTGTTGAATACATTTAACATTAAAATTCACTGCAGAATTAAATATTTTTTAATGCCGGAAAACATTTCAATCAAATATTTAATAGAAGTTATTTAAATAATTAAATCACGTTTCTATAATGTTGTAAACAGGTCAAATAGTAGAATAAGGTTAATAAGTATAACGTAACTAAGTTAGCAGGAAATATTCAGAAAATATTGAAATGATCAACAAATAGTGGAATTTTTAAAGAATCATTGAAGTTGGTGTATCCAGAGAAAGTAGCAGCAGCACCACCAGAGAGTGGAACATTCTGCTCAATAGCTGTAAAACATTCTTCTACTGACAAAATAGTTGAGAACACAAGGATCATTACAATATCAGTGTTGGTATTTCACATTCCTTCTTAATGAGATCACCCTGACAATCAGAAATATTTCTGAACAAGATACTTAACTCACTTTAACTCTAAACATTGTTGAAATAACTCTAAACATTCTGTTGAAAATTTTCTAAGTCCTGTAATGATTGAGCAAAAAATGGACTTTTTGCAGTGTATTTATTATGAAATGTTCAGGTAATAAACACAGGTGCTTGATGTGTTTTCACACAAAAATATTTCCACCATATATATATATATATATATATAGATATATATATATATATATATATATATACACACACAATTGTGTTTTTGTCTCTAGCTCGGAGTTATTTTCGCTAAGTCTAATATTTGTTCTGTATACTATTACCTTGCTATATATATATATATATATATATAGTTCAATGATTCCTATCAATTTGATGATGTGGTACTGCTTGGAACCATGACCTACAGGGCATTAAGAGTTAGAACTCTGCTTAACAATTCAGTTATAAATTATAAACAAAACTTCAGATTTTCCATTTGTTTTGGATTCTTCCCCAAGTAAAATTGAACCTGAAGTCTGGCGTTTCATCAGCTTCCCCAAGAATTTTGAAGAAACTGTGACCTTTTACTGGGGGTTCGAGCTTGTGTTATTTAATACACTATGGACATAAAACTTATGTTTTGTAGACAAAAATACAGTGGCCACCACAAGAATTGTTCAGAAACTCACTCATTTTTGGTTTGTGTCACTACTTTAACATAAATTGAGAACTAATCTCAGGAAATGTCAAAAACCACACCTCAGTATTACAAATTGGGCAATATAATATTTAACCCTTTCAATACCAACCAGCCTGAAACCACCTCGTTCTATGATAAAAAAAAAAAAAACATTTGTTTTTAACATATTCATATTTAAATATAAACCTTCCATTATAATTTTATGTAAGTACTTTTTGTTAGGTTATGTTCCAAACACCAACTTAACAAGAAAGTTAGTTAGTTTACTAAATTCTTGATTAATTTCAAAATTAATTGAAAATCACCAGCAGTGTATTTCATTAGAAATATGGTAACGAAAGGGTTAAGTCAATGAATTCTAATAGAATGCCAGCTTAGCTTTTATAACTTACTGGACAGATTTTTCTTGACTCCCAGAAGAAATATCAATTTTTTTGTTTCCCTACCACAAGGCTACCAGGAGGTGGGGAGTGGGAATAATTAATTACCCCCCCTCCGTACTATATTATATCAACCTCAGTAGAATGAGATGTGAAGATGACCTCAGCAAGATTTAAACTCGGAACATAAAGGGCCGTAACTAAATATACACAAGGTGCTTTGTCCCATGTTTTAATGATTCCGCAATTCCACTGGCCTTCCTGGAACAATTATTAAAATCATCTTTGATCTTTCAATACTTCCAGTTGTAATGTTTGTTTCTACCAACTGAAGTGAGAGAGGGAGCAGTGAAGTTAGTGAAACCAGCTAAGATCAAATACAGAGATTAAAGTTCAATTAGATGAACCTAACTCTGATTAACAACCTCTAGAGAAGCCATGACTGTATCATAAGATAGGTCACTCCATGCAATGTCACTGTCTATTCCCTATGACGCCCATCTCAATGTTACAGTAGAACATGTATATTTATAATAGTTTCTCTTCAAATCCACATGCAAGTTAAATCCAGTCCCTTCTGTCAGTTTAATATAGCTTGTTATTCTAGATCAGGGATCAGAAAAATTTTTCAATCTAAACAGCCATTTTTAGCTAAAAATCAAATAATAATAATTGAGACTATTGGAGCCATGTAATTCATTATAAACAAAAATACATACAAGAAAATATGAATTTAACCAACTTTGTTTTTCACTCAATGTGATTTTTGGCTTTGAATCTAATCTGAAATTGTTTCAATGTCCGCGTTATATGTTGTGGAAATAATAAATAATTAAATAGAAATAAAATAAAATAAAATAAAATTTCAGAGCGACTAACAGCTACTCAAGATAGACTAAACAGCCACAGGTTCCCAACACCCTGTTCTAGATCAAGATCTTCAGCTTCACTAAAAGCTACTTTCCACAACAATGGTACTTAGGAACAAATCCCAGGTAATAGGGGAACACTTAATCATGCAAACATACTCTGTACTCTGTACTCAGATGTATTTTCAGGTTACACATAGTGACATATATCAGCTGGTACTAAAATCAATTGAACAAATTAATTCCTATTTCATCTCAAGCTATCTTATGTAGAGATATATTCCCAATACAGTCCTGCACTGATAATTAATAAACCTAACATGTGGTGGTTGTTGTCGTCGTTCACTCATTGTCAGTGACAATTAACCCTTTTGGCACCAACCCGCCTGGAACCTCCCGTTTCTTTCATAAAAACCCATTTGTTTTAAAGAGCTCATATTTAAATTAAAACTTTTGATTATAATTTTATGTAAGAACTTTTTGTTATGTTATATTCGAAACATTAACTTAATAACAATAAAGTTAGTTATTTTACTAAATTCCTCAAAATTCTTGATTATTTTCAAAATTAATTGTAAATCATAGGCAGTGTATTTCATTAGAAATATGGTAACAAAAGGGTTAAGCAATCATTCTACAAGTTGGCAAACACTTCAAACAATACAACAAAGCAATCATTTATAATGATCTATGTTATTTTCTTTAAATAATTAACAACCTATGCATATAGACCTGTATCTATATATTCTCACTTTTGTCTATATATATATATATATATATATATATATATAGCATTGCATAGAATATTGTGTATTTCTCCACGAGGACTCTCATTCATTTATCATGGCAGGATCGCCAGTTGGGAAACTGTACAATGGTGCACAGGTCCAATACTAACCTAAGGAACATGGATATATATGTAAAGATGATCAATGAATAATACAGTAAACAAATTACTAAAGATCCTTCAATATATATACATACACATCTACTATATATACATATATATATACAATATACACATCTACTATATATACATATATATATACATCTACTATATATACATATATATATACATCTACTATATATACATATATATATATACATACATATACATATATATATATACATATACACACACACACACATATATACACACACACATATATATATACATACATATATACACATATACATACATATATATATACACACACATCTACTATATATCTGTTCGTGAAGAAGACTTGGCAGTTACCTCGAAGTTTCGGCTAGATGCCTCGTTCAGACTGAACGAGGCATCAAGACGAAACTTCGAAGTAACTGCTATTTTTTCTTCATGAACTGAAATAAAACACTCCACTAACCAGTATTGAGTGCTCTTTCAGTTAATGTTTGACCTGTTCTAGGCATGTTTGTACATAAAACACATACATTAATATATATATAGTAGATGTAGACAGATATATATATATATATATATGTGTATGTATACTATATATACAAAGGCTTCTATATATATATATATATATACATACATATGGTAATGGCTGATCTGGGAAATGTTATGAAGAAACTGGGCAATCATATATTCATCCTATTTCTCTCTAATTTACAGATTGTTCACCTCATAATAAAAATAATAATTGTTTCTAATATTGGCACAAGGCCAGCCATTTAGGGGTGAGGTAAGCCGGTTAGAATCGACTCCAGTACTTGACTGGTACTTTTATTTTATCGATCCCAGAAGGATGAAAGGTAATGTTGACCTCGGCGGGATTTGAACTCAGAGCGCAGTGAGACAGAATGAATAAGGTATTCTGTCCGACACGCTAACGACTCTGCCAATTCGCCGCATAATAATAATAATAATACTCACTATGCAGACACTTAAATACCAACTTTATTGAGAACATCTGAATATTCTAACTTTAAAGAATTCCTATCACAGTGTTTGAAGGTGACACTAACTGTTGGTGGCTGAACTGTTTGTCTGCTAGAATAAGGTTTGGTAGTTGGCAGCGATGCTATTCCCTTAACAACATTCTTCAGTATTTCCATCTTGCTGTAAATGAGCAACATACATTGGTATATTAACCCTTTTGATACCAACCTGTCTGAAACTGACCCTTGATTCTATGAAAAAGAAAAAAAGCAATTTGTTTTAAAGTGTTCATATTTAAATTTTCCATTATCATTTTATGCAAGAACTCTTTGTAAAGTTATGTTCCAAACACCAACTTAATAACAAGAAAGTTAGTTATTTCACTAAATCCTTCCAAACTCTTGATTATTTTCAAAATTAATTGAAAATCACAGGCAATATATTTCATTAGAAATATAATA